>VNKC01001612.1:0-14083 GCA_008042775.1 Drosophila pectinifera | reverse complement strand
GCATAATTTTGCCAAAAATGGAATGACAGCCAAATGCCGTTTATATTCGGAATCGCCGCTAAAATCTTAATTATTTAACAATAAAATATTGCCTTAAAAATGATTTGACCAAAAATTAGGATATAAAAATGCCGAATTAAGGACCCAAAAATCCGCATTTGATGTCTTGTGAAGAGAATAATTTGGCCAAAAATGGAATGACAGCCAAATGCCGTTTATATTCGGAATCAGCATTAAAATCTTAATTATTCAATAATAAAATATTGAAATATTAAAATAAAAAATTTTGGTCGATTTTTCAAAAAAAATGTAAGGGGTTTCATCATTAAAATTTTCAAAAATTTAGAAAAAATGTTATCTCTTTTATTTTTAAAGTCGGTATGCAGATTAATTAACCACATAAAATCTAACAGAGAAAGGCTTTCCGATTTGAAATTACGGCTGGTTTGGCCAAGTTATGGTTATTTTTATTTTTTTAAAACCAATGATAAACAAGTTAACAAATGATTTACATGGCAGTGTACCTCGACACCCATCATACATAATTTATACCTATGCAGTGGCGACCCCAAGCGATGAAATCGAAAAGCTGCAAACTCAAGCTTCCAAACCTAACCGCAGCTCTACATGGAGCGCTGGTGGCTTACAGATATCATACATTTGACTTTACACTAGCTTACATGACTAGCAAGGCTGTTTTAGCCAAGTTATGGTTATTTTTAATTTTGATTTGTCCAAGAATTAGGATATAAAAATGTCGATTCGATTCGCTGTTAAAATCTTAACTATTTAGCAATAAACTACTTGGAAAAATAAGAAATCAGATTAATTGCAGAATGCAGATTAATTAATCACATTAAAACTAATATATAAAAGCTTTCCGAATTGTAATTAAGGCTGTTTAAGCTTAATATGGATATTTTTAACTCTAACTTGTCCAAAAAATTTGGATATTAAAATGCCGACTTAAAAATTTGAGTATTTAAGGTCTTTTTTAGAGCATAGTTTGGCCAAAATTGAAATGATAGCCAAATGTCACGTATTTTCCGATTCGCCATTAAAATCTTAATTATTAAGGAATAATTTATTTAAAAAAAATTAGAAACAAAATGTTGACCGTTTTTTCAAAATTCTATAAGGGTTACATCATTAAAATTGTCAAAAATTTACTAAAAATTAATTTGTTCTAATCTCTAAACTAAATGTGCGGATTAATTAAACAATTAAAAACTGACATGGGAAAGCTTTCCGAAGCAGGCTGTTAAGGCTGTTTTGGCTTAATTATGGTTATTTATAATTCTGACTTGTAATAAATAATGAGGGTATTTTATATACTGATTTAAAGATCCAAAATGGCAAATAATTGAGGTTTTCTGGAGAGCATTGTTTATCCCAACAATTTACCGTCCAACCAACCGTCAAAATCCTAATTATTTAAAAATATTATTCAAATTATAAGAAAAAATTATTTTATTTTAAGGGGTTACATCATTGAAATTGCGGATTTTGCTGTTCTTTTTACAATACTTTACAAATACTTTAAAATTTTATTATAAAGTCTCTTTTGTAGGTTCATATTTGAACCATCAGCTAAGAAATAATCTCGGGATCATGGAATTTCAAGGAAAGCTATTTTATTTGAGGAAAATCCCAGAGTTAACTCCGATTTGTTGCCTAGATTTATGACCTGCCTCGTTGTCCATGTCTTTTGGCAAATAACGACAAATATCGTTAGTTTTTGATAGATTTTAGATTACCGAGTAATAATAAATCCAAGCGCAATCTACAGTTGGTCGATAAGGCGAGTTCTATAAGTCCTCGCATGGAGCTGCTTCGACTTCAGTTGCCTCTGAAATGCCACGGATCTTGGTCGTGTTTCTTGTGCTGGGAGCAGTCGCCAGCTCCCTGGCAGATCCTCTTTATCGGAGCAATGAGGAGGTGCAAGTTCCTCAGCTAGATGGACGCATTGTGGGCGGCCACGACACGGACATCGTCCAATATCCGCATCAGATCTCCATGCGATTGAGGGGCAACCACCGATGCGGTGGCTCCCTTTACAACACCCACACCATCATCAGTGCTGCCCATTGTGTGAACACCCTGACCTCCGTTGTGAACCTCACCATTGTGGCCGGTTCGTCGCACATCTGGTTCCCCACAGGACCGCAGCAGGAGCTGGCCGTCCGGGAGATCATCATTCATCCGAACTACAGGACCCTGAACAACGACTACGATGCGGCAATCTTGATTGTGGACGGCGACTTCGTGTTCAATGATGCAGTTAAACCCATTGCTCTGGCCAAGGAGACTCCGGAACACGACACAACCGTCACAGTGACCGGTTGGGGCACCACCAGCGAAGGTGGCACCATCTCCGACAGGCTCCAGGAGGTCGACGTCAATGTGGTGGAGAATTCGAAGTGCAAGAGTGCCTACTCCATCATGCTGACCTCCCGTATGCTCTGTGCTGGTGTCTCCGGCGGCGGCAAGGATGCCTGCCAGGGCGATTCCGGCGGACCGTTGATTTACAACAACGAGCTCTTGGGGATTGTCTCTTGGGGAACTGGATGCGCCCGCCCTGATAAGCCCGGAGTCTATTGCTCAGTGCCCATAGTTCGCGATTGGCTGGTGAAGACCTGCGCACTATACGACGATGTGGGCAAAGTTGAGTTCCTGTAAACTCCATCTCTAGACTTGATGTCTTAAATATATATATATAAAATATATAAAATATATATAAATTTGAATATATGTGAATAGCTCGCTTAATCCTTTAGTGCCCAAGAGTACCCATGGGTACCTGAGCCCAACAATTCAGCCCGGAATACCCCCGAAGAGTTGGTCTTAGAAGGTTCAATTACATAAGGAGATAAGCATTAGCAAGCATTATGGCCGATGATTACCTGGCCGTATATTGTTTGTGTGATTACGGATTTATTACTCTATTAGGTAGCTCTTTTGGAAAGATAGCGTATCAATTGCCTTTGAAATTCCCCGTTTATTGTGATCGTCGTCGCTGACTCCGTCGATTTGCCCGGGCGAGAGGTTCGTGTCGAACTGATTACGGGTCTCGATTTGGCACCGTTTGCTGCTGTTTAGGCTTAGTTATGGCGATATTAATATAATTATAATAATACCGAATTAAGGACCCAAATGTGCGTCTATCTGAGGTCTTCTTGTGATTTATGGTTGTTTTGGCTTAGTTATGAATAATTAAACTCAGATTTTGCAAAAAATTAGAGTCTCTGAAGAGTACAGCGAAATTTACGAATTTTACTCTCATCGATTTGTGAAGTTTGTAGGAAAAATCCGCTGAATTTGGGTTTCAGATACTAGGCGAACAGAGGATACTAGGCAGCAGCCGGCAGTTTCTTAAAATCTTAAGACGCTTAGAAGTATGCTGCATTTATTGCGTACGCAGCCTTATTGTGCTGATAAAAGTATGCTACAAAATATAACAATATAACACTGAATAGGGTTTCCGGTAACTTGTGTTTCCGGTTGGCCGAAGAGTACAGCGGCCATTTCAGAAATTATTATACAAACTGCCAGGTAGAAAAATGCCGATTCAAAGACAAAAAAATTCGAATAATTGAGTTCTTCTGGAATGCATATTATGGCCAACAATGAACTGATACCCAAATGCCGTTTACTTCCCGATTCGCCATTAAAATCCTGATTATTTAGCAATAAAATATTTAAAAAAATGAGAAACAAAAATTTGGCCAATTTTTCAATATTTGATAAGGGGTTACATCATTAAAATTGTCAAAAATTGGCAAAAAATTTTTTTTTTCTGATCTCTAAACTAAATGTGCGGATTAATTAACCAAATAAAAACTAACATGGGAAAGCTTTCCGAGTTGTAATTAAGGCTGTTTTGGCTTAGTTATGGGTTTTTTAAGCACTGATTTGTCCGAAATGAACCCATCCTTATTTATGTTGCCAGCCAGGGCAGCTCGGATGATCCTTTAGTGTCCAGGAGCACCTGAGTATTTAGCCCAAGTATTTAGCCCAGAATATAACCGAAAAGTTGGTCTTAGAAGGTTAATAGCTACCGGTGATTACCCGGTTGTATATTGTTTGTGTGATTACGGATTTATTACACCATTAGGTAGCCCTTTTGGAAAGATAGCGTATCAATTGCCTTTGAAAGTCTTCCGTTTATTGTGCTCGTCCGGCGGTTATGACTCCTTCGATCCAATCCAGAAAACTGGCCACGTAGCTATAGACCGTGGGGTAGTTGGGTCGGGCGCAACCACGACCCCAGGACACCAGACCGACCAGCTGATTATCGATGACCAGGGGTCCGCCGGTGTCCCCTTGGCAGGCATCGCTGCCACCTTCGGCCACGTAGCCCGCACAGATCATCCGTTCGGTAACCTCACCGGAGCCGTAGATCTGGCTGCACTGCTCCGAACTGACCACCGGCACCTGGGTCTGCTCCAGGTTGTAGCTGGAGGGACCCCACTCCTCCCGATAGCCCCATCCGGCCACGGTGGCCAGGCGACCTACTGCCGGACGCTCGGGACGGATGCCGATCGCACTGACACCAAAGTGGGTGAGGTCCAGAGGTGTGTCCAGCAGGAGCACTCCGATGTCGTAGTCAGCTGTGTAGTAGTCAAAGTTCGGGTGGTGCGTCCAGTTGGCAACGGGGTAAACGATGCCGTCGGATCCGTTGCGGGTATTGGCTCCCACCACGGCCAGTAGCTTGGTCTCCGCCTCCAGATTGTGCAGGCACTGGGCAGCGGTGAGCAGGGCGTGCTCCGAGTAGACTACAGCGGCACACTCGTGCCTGTAGCTATCCTCCACATCGCGACGGTAGCGGAGGGAGACAATATAGGGGTGGCGGGCCACGTCCACCGTGGTGCCGTTGATAATCCTGGGCTGGGGTTGTGCGGAGACCAAGGAGGAGGCTCCCATGGCCAGCAGCAGGAGCGGCACCATTAACTGAGGCTGCGGAATGCACATCGTCGTCGCTGACTCCGTCGGTTTGCCCGGGCGAGAGGTTCGTATCGAACTGATTACGGGTCTCGATTTGGCACCTTTTGCCATTTGCGGCATTCAATGATTAGCTTAATGACCGGTCCTCGAGATAGCTCCGATAGCTCCGATAGCTCCGTGTTTAAACAGGGTACGGACCAGATAATGGAGCCCCAATGGAGATTACCAGCTTGCTGGCGGACTATGCTCAGGTAATCGCCAAGTATCCAAGGCGTGCTGTGCCTTCGATTGCTCTTATGTTGCATACTGTGTTTAAAAATAAGTTCAGGTTTTAAGAGAGGGACATTATAAGCATTCTGGAAACACGTATCTTTATTGGTTGAACTTTACCTATAATGATGATAATGGGAGAACCTAAGCCCACCTCAGGTCCACCTTAATATCATTTAATATAAAAACCCTGCCTACTTTTAGGGTTTTTCCAAAAACCTGTACTTCTAACCCCCGAGTCCAATTCAGCTTTCAGATTCGATTTCTTGGAAGTTTAAGATTAAGTAATCTGAAGCCAACTGCCCAAGGTTGATCTAATCAATGCGATTACGCCTGGGAAAAATTATAACAACGAACTGTTGGGATTAGGGAAAGCCCCAAGGCACGTGGTTAAAAAAGAACCAAATTTATTTACAGGAAAAATCAAAATTAGTTAAATCAGATTTCGAGCTCTGCTAATTTGGCTTGAATCCAGCCCGAGAGGGTGTACACATTGGCGTAGATGCCGGGATAGAAGGGCATGGCGCACTTGTTGCCCCAGGACACCACGCCGTAGAGCTGATCCCGCACCACCAACGGACCGCCGGAGTCACCCTGGCAGGCATCCGCACCGCCCTCGCCGCGCTTGCCGGCACAGAGCATGGTCTCGGTGATGTGGTAGGTCTCGTCACCAAAGTCCTCGTAGTCCTGGTCGCAAACTTCGTTGCTCACAATCGGGACATCGACGGCCAGGAGAACGTTGGAGGCCGTGCCGCCGGAGGAGGTAGTGCCCCAGCCGCTGACCTTGCTCATTGCTCCCGGAATCGGTGGCTCCGACGCCAGCTGAATGGCCTTAATGGTGAAGTTGTTCAGGGGCAGTGGTGGGTCCAGGACGAGCAGGGCCACGTCGTTGTTGTAGGCGGCTCCCGAGTAGTACTCCTCGTGCATGATGATCTGCGACACGGAGGTGATGACGCCATCCGATCCGGTGCGGTAATTGGAGCCGGCCACCACCTTGAACTGGCTGGGCACCGTCCCGATGATGCAGTGCGCCGCCGTCATCACCTTGTTGCTGGCGATGATGGAACCTCCGCAGCGATGAGCGTAAGCGTTCTGCGGCGCGGTGATGGCCTTGTATCTCAGGGAGATCTGATACGGACACTGGGCAATATCCGTCACATAGCCGCCGACGATGCGTCCGCCGGGCACATTGGCCTTCTCATCCTGACCTTCCTGGAGGGGCAGGCCACGGGCCGTGGCCACCAGGCAGCAGATGAGGCAAGCGGTAAGGCAAACCAACCAAGAGCGCGACATGTCGAGGACTGAGGGCTATAACAGCTTCGACGGTCACCACTAGGCTTATCTAACGGTCTAACCCGACTATATAGACCATAAATTTTATTCTGGATACGCGTGGTCATTCGCAACCAAGAGTGATTACGATTTATGGGTACTAACACTATACACCATGGTTGGGATGGATTTGAATGGGTTTTCTGAGGAGCTTTGATTGGGTCTGGGTTCCCTAAAGTTATTCAGAAAGCAGATCGCTTCCGATGGCGGGACTTTGAGAAATCCTTGGGTAGAATTCAATGTGAATTAAGCTTTTAGAGATCATACACAGTTCTCTTGGGGATAAGAGTCCGATTTAAAATAGGATGTTTCGTACCATGGCACTTCGTAAGCACTTTAGCTTAATTAGGTTCCAACTTGACACCATTCACAACCAGAAACGATTTAATATGTAGTAACCATTCGATATAAGCTACAGTTTTATTTGAAAAATTGGGAATAGGGCAGGTTATACCCTACAAGTAAATACATTGTAGTACGAGCCATACGAGTAGTTTATATTTGGATTATATTCTAATAAATTGAATATCATATGTGGGAAAAGAAGATAATTCTATATTAAGCACAAGCAGTAGAGGTGGGAAGACACCGATGCCTAACGAATTAATCGATACAAACATCGATAGCTTCGATTATTTGTCAGCTCTAAAAAGCCTCTCTCTGCTTGGCTATCCAGTCCCCGAAGTAAGCCACGTTCGCGTAGACTCCAGGATAGTTCGGGCGGGCACAGCCCTCGCCCCAGGAGACAATGCCCACCAGCTTCTGATTGACGACCAGAGGTCCTCCGGAATCTCCTTGACAGGCATCCTTGCCGCCCTCCGGGACGCCAGCGCAGACCATGGCCTCACTGATGGGTCTCCAGTAGTAGGATTCCTGGCACTCGGCGGAGTCCACGATCGGCACTCTGACCTGCTGCAGCTGATTGGAGGATCGACCGCCCTCGGTGGTGTATCCCCAACCACTAATCGTGGCCGTGGCGCCCACTTGTGGCTCCTCGGAGGCCACTTCAATGGCTTCCATGGCGGCGTAAGTAGCCAAAGGCAAGGCAGGAGTGACTTTTACCAGGGCAATGTCGTTATCCGTGGTTGTGGCGTTGTACAGTTCATGGGGAATCAGTTGCTCCACCCGCACCACCACGCCATCCATGCTGCCGGTATTATCGGAGCCCGCCACGACCAGGAAGTTCTCCGCCAGCCGATTGTACACACAATGGGCAGCGGTAACAATGGTCCGCTCATCCAGGATGCTGCCACCGCACGTTTGGGCATAGGCACTGGCCGAGGAGCTGCGCCGTCTCAGCTGCACCACGTACTTTGTGTAGTAACTGGAGGTGTCCGCGCCGCCCACAATCCTTCCACTTAGACCTGATTGGGGCTGGGCCTCCAAGCCCGGCAGGAGCAGAAGCAGGCCCGCGAAAATCGGCACCAGAATTTTGTACATTTCGTTGTTCGATCAGCAACTAAATCGGTTGTGTTTGAATGTCAGAAAATAGCGAGAAGCTTTGGCCATATCTTGAATTGGTCAATAAATTGCCTTCGGTCTGACACGACCGATAAGATGGCCCATACATGGGCGATGATACGGCTCCGAAAGCTTGAGGAAACCTTGTGCTGACTAAACAGAATGGGATTGTTCAGGTGAGGAGCTAGATCCAGATACATCAGGTTCTGGATAGTGAAATCGTCATCCCCTCTGCTAATTATTATTAGATCTAAGAGGAGAAGATATATCCATTTAAAACCATAACCCATTATTATTATTAGAGAGCCAATCCACTCCGTCGGATGTGGATTAAGTATATAACTCTATTAAGTATCAAGACATTTCTTGAAGCTTAAAACTCGCCACTGATAACTCACAAGATCTTACACTTCTATGAAATCCCTGAAACTATGCAGTAACATCTATACTTCGTTATTGTAGCCCAAGTAAAGTCCATAAATTCAGCCAAAATAGCATACTCAACTCTCGGAAAATGTACTTTTAGGAACATCCCCAAAAGTACACCCATCATCGATGTTATTGCAACCTTTCGGCCTGGGTCTCGCTCCAATCTCGCCAATCAGCCACATTGGCTACACCCCAGGCCAGCCCTCCGAGGCACAGGCATAGCCCCGGGACACACAGCCCACCAGGGTGTTGTCTCCTACCACCAGTGGACCACCGGAGTCGCCCTGGCAGCATCCTTCTTCTCGTAGGCACACACCATGCTCCCGTAGATGATATCGCCGTACTTGTAGGCATCCGAGCCACAGGCTTTCCACTCCACAATGCTGACATACACTTCCTGGAGGATCTTGGACAGTATCATGCACCGGGAGTAGCATTTGGCAGCCCAACCGGTGGCCACCGCGGTGGTTGGCCTCTTGGCCAGCTCTACGTAACGAATGTCAGCGGTTTCCTCGACCCTTTCGGCCAGCTTCAGGTTGCCCACGTCGTATTCCATGGTCCTGGAGTTGTTGTTTTCGTTGTATGCCTCCCTCCGAGGCCGAGACGAGACACACACCTTGGTGGGGGCCGCTCTTGGTCTGCAGGGAAACCTGGTAGGGATGGACGGCGATCGCGGTGTCGAAGGGATCGCCCTGGGACAAGCCAATGGTTCCGGCCCAGGCCGAGGCTACAACCAGGCAGACTAGAAAAGCCCCAAGTAATCCCCGCATTCTGGGCACAACAAATTGAAGCATTCAAGCGAGTTCGACCAGTACTTATAGCCATATTTGAGGTCCAAGGGGAACAAGGTGAAATGTGACCACTGCAGTGGTACACTGACAGTATCAGGTCGATCTCTTGAGCCTGGGAGTTACCGTACTCTGTGCCCAAAGGCCCTACCACCTGTTCCCAGTAATCCAGACGGCCTTATCAATCATAGCACTCGCTATCGGGCCCAAAGTTCTTGTCAAGCATCGGAAGTCTGCACTTGAACAGGCGTTAATAGATAGATGGCACATCGATATCGAGTATTGCGTAGGACGCACCCTAATACTACATAATTCCATGACCCGGTATTCCAGGGCAAGGTAATAACCTGGCATTCCCGAATACCAATTTAATGGGACATTAAAAACAGCCATTAACCTGAAAGTTACCAGCTCAATGCCTAGCTGGTATATGCCCATCATTCCCAGAATGCCGAATATCAATCGCAACTATCAATGGGGCTCAGGCACTCTAAATGAATTTTGATAACAAATTTGTTTTCTAAACAACATTATCAGCTGGCTGGGTAAGTATATGAGATAAAAGCAAAATTTGTTGTTGCCTTTTCCTGCCGATTCATTAAACGTGGTTCTGCAAATCACGGTTCACTCTCTAAAACAGGCGATTTCCTTTCGCCAAAAAATCCGAGCCATCTTATCTGGTATGCCTCTTACATGTGAGGTGACCAATTAATCCCAACGCACCTGTCCCAGAGCCATCAACTCAGCCTATCAATGGAGAAGATGGAGTGGAACTATTGCCACGCGATGTACTCCAACTGCTGATTAGATACTTAGTCCGGTCTCAGCAAGTGTTTACCCTCTGCCTCATGCCACTTGAGGCCGTTGAAAATAAGTCGAAGTCACTCGAATTGATTCGAAATCATGGAAGGCGGGTCGAACTATCGAGTGCGAATACCCTTGAACCCAAAGATTGCTGGGAAGTTGGGTGTGGAGAGATCTGATATGGGTTTAGGATTGTGTTCATTTCTAATTTAAACATCCCGAATATGTAATTCTTCAACTTGGACTTCCCTCTTAAGAAGGAAAAAATCATAATCATTCGTTGAAGGGATGGGAAGGCTGAGATGATAAGACGGTGTCAGGCCTTGGTATCACCACGGAACCTATCTGACCTCCCATCGGGATTGATTTAATTAAACTTTCTCTAAAACCTACGATCTGAGACGGATGACCTTGGTCCCTAATAAATGCATAAGCCGGAATCTTAAATACAACTAATTGTGGAGAATATTCTTTGATTGGCTATTTTGGTTAACGAGCTCAGGGATATCAGTAACCTCCAGTCACCTGGAACAGGGAAGTTCTTCTCCATATAAACAGGAGTCGAACTCTATTTGCGATAGATCTATCTAGAATAGACAGTAAACCTTATTCCCCGAAGCGACCCAATACAAATCCAGATATTATGCTCTCTTTCCGAAGATTTATTCCATGAAATTGACATACAACCCACGGATTATCCTTTTAGACATTATTAGCAGCGCTGACCACCCAGGATCGGAGGACGGCCACGTCGGCGTAGACACCGGGGTAGTTGGCGTAGGCGCAACCGTATCCCCAGGAGACAACACCGACGAGGACTCCACCGGAGACCAGAGGGCCACCGGAGTCACCCTGGCAGGAGTCCTTGCCGCTGGAGTAAGCACAGATCATGGTAGCCCTGATCTGGCCACCATATCCGTAGGTGTTGGAAGCACACCGCTCCCGGCTCACGATGTTCAAGTTCACATACTGCAGCTGGGTGGGGATGGAGCTGGAGCCGGAGGACTGGGTGCCCCAGCCGGAAACGGAAGCAGCGGCTCCATTGGCCGGGTTGTAAGTGGCCAGGCCGATGGCCCTGATGGAGGAGCTCATGCTCAGGGAAGAGCTCAGGCGGATCACGGCGATGTCGTTGACCATGGTGTTGGCGTTGTAGCCCTCGTGGTTCTTGAAGGCGGCCACACTGACCAGGGTTCCGCCGGAAGACCAGTAGCTGGATCCAGCGCGGACCTTCAGGGAGGAGGCGGACACGGACTGCAGGCAGTGGGCGGCGGTCACAATGATATTGGAGCTGTAGACGGATCCACCGCAGGAGTGGCCACCGTTACGCTGCAGGGAGATCTGCCAGGGGAAGCTGGTGATGGTGGTAGCGGTACCTCCGACGATGCGGCCATCCAGCTGGGGCAGGAGCCCCTCGGGAATGGTGCCACCCAGGGCGCAGGCCACGACGGACAACAGGATCACGATCTTGAGCATGGTGAGCGGTGCTGGTTAGTGCTTGCTTACATGCCCTCGTCGGGAGCTTATATACCCAGTCCGGGTGTTATCTGTCCCACTTACAAGGGCTTACGAGTGCGTCGTAGTTGGGAACAAGAGAGGGAGAGACTCGAGTGCTGACTCAATTGCGTTTATTTTAAGTGCTTAATTTCTAGCTTGTAGCTGTAGCTGTCTACAGATCCCGGGCGTTGTCCTCGATCCAACTGCGGAAGTGGTCAACGTCGGCATAGACTCCGGGGTAGTGATCATCAGCGCAGCCATAGCCCCAGGACACAACACCGACCAGGCGGTCGCCAGAGACCAGAGGGCCACCGGAGTCACCCTGGCAGGCGTCCTTGTGGGCAGCGTAGGCGCAGACCATGCCGCTCTTGATCTTGGAGCCGTAGCCGAACTCTTTGGAGCTGCATCTGGACTGGTCGACTATCTTCAGGTCAACGGCCAGCAGGTGGTCGGGAATGGTGCTGCCGCCGGACTCGGTGGTGCCCCACCCGGAAACAACGGCGGCGGCGCCCTCACGGGGGTTGGAGTCGGCGATGCCGATCTCGCGGATGGTGGATCGGAGGCTTAGGTCGGACTCCAGGCGGATGACGGCGATGTCATTGACCATGGTGCGGGCGTTGTAGCCCTCGTGGTTGCGGAAGGAGCGGACGGAGTGCACACTGCCCCCGGAGCGCCAGTAGGTGCTGCCGACGCGCACCTTCAGGTCCTTGGCCTCAATGGACTGCAGGCAGTGGGCGGCGGTGATGACGATGTCGCGGGAGTAGATGGACCCGCCGCAGAAGTGGGAGCCGCTGCGCTGCAGTGACACCTGGTAGGGGTGGGCCTCGATGGTGGTCTCATACCCGCCGACGATGCGTCCGTCCAGCTGGGGCAGCATGCCATCGGGAATGGTGCCGGCCAGGGCGCCGGCCAGGGCGCAGGCCACGACGGAGAGGAGTACCGCGAATCGAAACATGTTAATTGGTTGTAGCTAATCCGCGGAGCAGGCCCTTTTATACCATATCCCTTATAGTCCCTGCAAGCGGTGATCCCCCTCCGATAGCGAGCGATAGTTCCAGCGTAACCTTTGCGTCACGCCCGCCGCAGATACGGCCTGTCAGCGATACCAGGAGGCAATTCGCTTATCGCCCCAAGTCCACTCCACTCCACTCCACTCCACCCATGGCGTTATCCAGCTCTGCCCAGAGGGATCTCGCTGCTGTGATCACTTTGGAGTGCTGGAGACCTAAGACGGATGGAAATGATCGAGTTTATGCGCTGTATTTAATGATTTTTCATGAGTTTAGTAATTCACGATTCATGATTCATGACTTTTGACCCCTCCCCCCCATATCGAGAGTAATCATTAAAAGGACTCGCCCGCCCCAGGATACATATTCATAAGATATTTTACTGAATAAGTAATTTGAAGTCAATTCAATTTATACATATTCATATTCATTCATTCATTCCCCAAATAATCAAACTTAATCAATTCGCGGATTATTAAGAAATAACTTACATACAATTAAATCTACCTGCTTCTTCTGGGATTTAACGAATAGAATCTTAAAAATTATAAATTGGCGGAGATATGGGTTACTTGGTCGGAGAAACGAACTTTTATAGATATTATTAGTTTGTATATAGATAATTCCTTATAGACATCGGGTTCAAGCCGTTCTAGTTAGTTAAAATCATTTTAAGAACAATAACTATATATATGTGTTGTACAAGTAAAAAATCGTATATGTAAGTATCGGGGTGTTGTATCCCGATAACTGGTTTTAATTCAAATATTAATATATTTCTGCGCAACATGTCCAGAAGAACATTTTTTCAAGAGTACACATTGTCTATAACCGCCACCAACAAATATAAACGATAGTAAAAACTGTTGTAAATGGTTTAAAGTTAAAGTTAAAGTTAAAGTTAAAGTTAAAATAGTACATAAATCATGTGCACTTCGGTCAAGTGCTCCGCCTTATACGCAAATCCTAAAATGGAAAGGTGCGTGGACTCTGATTGCGTATCAAAATAGTTCTTATAAATAATAGTTAAGTGGAAGTTTCCGAACTTTCAGGAGATAAACATAATTGAAATCGCTGATTTATTCGCCTCGGGAGATAGGAGCCCCCTATAAAAGGGGTGCCTGGTTCAGTGGGCAACTCATTGGATCCTCAACATGCTGAAGTTCGTGATCTTGTTGTCTGCTGTTGCCTGCGCCCTGGGTGGCACCATTCCCGAGGGGCTCCTGCCCCAGCTGGATGGCCGCATCGTCGGAGGTACCGCTACCACCATCACCAGCTTCCCCTGGCAGATCTCCCTGCAGCGTAACGGTGGCCACTCCTGCGGTGGATCCGTCTACAGCTCCAATATCATTGTGACCGCCGCCCACTGCCTGCAGTCCGTGTCCGCCTCCTCCCTGAAGGTCCGCGCTGGATCCAGCTACTGGTCTTCCGGCGGAACCCTGGTCAGTGTGGCCGCCTTCAAGAACCACGAGGGCTACAACGCCAACACCATGGTCAACGACATCGCCGTGATCCGCCTGAGCTCTTCCCTGAGCATGAGCTCCTCCATCA
>VNKC01001611.1:0-112461 GCA_008042775.1 Drosophila pectinifera | reverse complement strand
TGTCATTCCATTTTTGGCCAAATTATGCTCTCCAGAAGACCTCAAGTATGCGGATATTTGGGTCCTTAAATTGGCATTTTTATATCCTAATTTTTGGACAAATCAAAGTTAAGAATAACCATAACTTGGCCAAAACAGCCTTGAAAACAGCGTTTCGGAATATATATGGCATTTGGCTGTCATTCCATTTTTGGCCGAATTATGCTCTCCAGAAGACCTCAAGTATGCGGATATTTGGGTCCTTAAATTGGCATTTTTATATCCTAATTTTTGGGACAAATCAAAATTAAAAATATCCATAACTTGGCCAAAACAGCCTTAATTTCAAATCGGAAAGCTTTTCCATTTTAGTTTTTAGTTGGTTAATTAATCTGCATATTTAGTTTGAGAATTAAAGAAAATAAATTTGTAGCTAATTTTTGACAATTTTAATGATGTAACCCCTTATAAAATTTTGAAAAATTGGCAAAAAATTTTTTTTTTAATTTTTTTAGGGTTTTTATTGTCAAATAATTAAGACTTCAACGGCGAATCGGGAAATTTACGGTATTTGGCTATCAATTCATTTTTGGCCAAACTATGCTCTCAAGGATTTCTCAAATATTCGCATTTTTGAGTCGGTATATTAGCGCTGTAATAAGGGTACATTAAATTATAAGCTCCTGTGATAATAGGTTATTTTATATTTAAAAAACGCAATCTTTCCCCTTACCTTGATAATTACAGTAGTGGGCAGGAGCTTCAGCCGACGCTTTAAATTTAAGTATGATGTTTTTATAGTTATGCGTGTTAAACTAACACAAATACAATCTTCTACATAAACAATCTAACCACTGTCTTTTTTGCTTTAAAAAGAAGATATAAAATAATGATCACATTGAACATTATTATCATATATAATTTTGTAAATAATTAACAAATATTACACTTTGTATTACTTATATTTGCAACGAACTTGTATTAAATTCATTCTAAAATACAACACAGATCTGTATTTAAATACGATTTAAATAATAATATACATAACATGAGCACACATACATTCCTTAACTGAGTTCAGCCATAAAAAATACGTTTTTCCAACATTACAGACTTTTTTTAAGGAATATTTTATGAAATATCTGATCATAAAATGTAATTATTCCAATATATACTTCCTAAAAAAATATCTTGCAACATATTAATGCAAACCTATTTGTTTATATCTGAACTCAACCTTACACTCGCGCGCATCAGATAAATGGATTTGTGACTGCTTAATTTATACTAAGACACTAAATATTCGATTTGGATAAACGAACAGAGATTACAGTCAGTACTGGAGCACCAGCCAGGGCAGCAGGATGAAGGCAAAGGACCAGGTCAAGGCCCGCGCTCCATTCCTCAGATTTGTGTAGCTGTCCACGATGTGAATCTTCCAGCCCATATTTCCGTGAGTAAACGAGTTATAGTACACCGTATCGGGCCAGGTGATGTTCGGGGTGATCTCCAATAGCGCTGGAGCCTCATCCACACACTCGGTGATCAGGGATCGATTGAACTTCTTGAATGTGGGAAAGATGTCGTCCAGACGGCGATCGTAGTTCGGCGGATATCGGGACAAGCACAGGGGTCCGGCAGCCGTGGGCTTGGGCCTTCCCCTCCTGGTGAACTCCACTCCAGCCAGAACCCTGATCTCGCTCTGCTTGGCATCCGAGAGGCGGTCGTAGCCACCCTGAGGATCGTCGGTGATGACCAGCGGATGATAGTGCTCCGGTGAGTGTGGGTTATTGCCTCCCCTCACCTTAAAGGTGTAGGTCAGTCCGCGCTTCAGGTACAGCTCGGGTATCATGTAGCCATTAATGTACCAGGCCAACCCGCTTGACACATGACCAGTTAGTCCCTGATAGCCACGAAGTCCTCCAGAGGGTCCCAGATAAGCGTTGAAGCTGCGTACCGAGCTGGTAGGGAAATAAAGGAATTAATCTATATTTGTATATGTATATTTTGAAGGTGGCTTTTGTTCTTACGCATCTGTGATCCTGGTGCGTTCCCACAACTGCGGCGGTGTCTCCCTTTGTGAAGTGAATGCAAAGCAATCGTTCACCGGCTCCGTTGTGTTGAAATCTATCACAATGTCACTCTTGGGATAATAGGTGTGGAAAGCGGGCTCGTTGTTTGAATCCAACTGGCCAAAGGCCCAAACCACGTAATTGCTTCGGTCAAGAAAGATCTCCTTATCACCATCATCCGCTGTAATATAAAAGGTAAATACATATAAATGTAATAGCAACTAGTATCTATAAACAAGTAACTAGTAACCAGATCGAGCAAATGGGTAAGCCCAATCTATAACTCACAGGATTTAAGTAGTCGTCGGAAACTGATCGTGTTAATGCCATCCTTGCGGGCATAAGTGTTCAGCTGAAAGCTGTCCAATCCACCGACCACATCGTCTCGACATACGCCCTTGTTCTGCCCCAAAACCTGAACACATGGAGCCAGCGATGTGATGTTATAGTCCACGGTGTAACCACGGATCTCGTCAATGTAGGCCACTACCACATCGGAGCCGATCATTTGGCTAGACACATCCGAGCCCGAAATGCCAAAGGACATGTAATCGTTGGCAGCAACCTGGCCGGACAGTTGGAAAGTGATCTGGGGCCCGAAGACCTCCCAGGACACCTGCAGGTCCTTGTGCAGCTGCCGGCAGTTGGGCAGCGAGAACTCAAATGGTATAACCTTCACCAAAGATGGCGGCACATTCAATCCATCGTTGATCAGCACATGACCATAGTTCTCGTTGTCGGCCACATCGTACACACTGATCCAGTCGATGTCGAAGATGGTCTTGTCGCCCGGCAACTCCAAGACAATGGTCTCCATGTTATACTTCCTAATGGGATCCAGGCTGTAATATGGGGAGAATAAAGTTAGTTATTTTGGGGATGTATTTAAGCTGATATACTCACTATCCCCGTTCATCTGGCAATTTGCTGCCACGACTAGATGGCTGCGCTCCAACGCCGGTCCAGAAAAATGTTCTCTTGCCGCGACCATCGTACGTAAAGTCCTTGATCCGAATGGTTTTCGAGTCCAAGATCTCCATGCTACTGCTGCTCACATTGTGGCTGCGCTTGGAGAAGGTGCCACCCAGTTGGGCCATCGGTGGCTCAAACTCCTCGGGTATGTACACATCCCCAAAGTTGTTCTGGTTGCTCAGATCGTAGACCGCCAGCCACTTGATTTCCGTAATCTTTTTCTTATCGGGCAGGGTGAGTGTAAAGTCCTTGTTGTGGTAGCGATCCAAGATATTGGTTCTGCGAGGGTTATGTATATAAGTAATTTGTATAGGAGGATCATAAAGTCATAGCATAAGTCATCATAAATCAAATTATGGTAGGAAATGTATTTAAGTTCTAAAACTAAGCTAGTTTTCAAGCAATTGGATTTTAAGAATTATAAACATGTGAATTCTACTCTTTAATTGCTTTAAATAGAATCAATAATCCCTTGGACTATTTTACCTAGAATTAATTATAGGGTTTACTTAGTCTTTTATTGTTAAGTTTTAATTATCAGAGTCGTTCCACTTACTTGCCGTATTCGTCGGGCACAATAAAGCCCTGCGGTCCCGGCCGGTTGCTGGCTCCCGACCAAAAGAACGTATCCGCCCCGTTGCCGTCGTAATTGAAGCCCACAATCAGGAAGGTGAACTCATTCACGGCGTACACATCGCCCGAGACCTGGTGGTGGTAGGAGTTGAGTTTTCCCAGGTACTTGCCGCGGTACGGTCCTTCCTCGTCCTCCTCCCCCCGAGCCACTATGAGTAGTAGAGGGAAAATACATTAGCAAGGCCGGCAAAACGAAAGACTTGGACAACAAACTCGTTTTCACACATCTCCCGAAAGTGACTAATAAGCCAGCAATTTTCGGCTTCTGAGATTTACGGCCGCCACTGGGCCGGGTGGCTCCCCCTGGCGGGAACGCCGAGACATAAGGCCGCGGCGAGACTAGACCAGTTTCTCTAGTTTTACACGAAAGTGAATTTGTTTTTTCGCCCCGTCTCGAGCGTAACGCCAATACAAATTTCTCTTTCTTTTGCAGTTCGCCTTGCCGTTTGTTGTTGCTGCTAAGATATGCAATTTAATTGGACTTACGATCGGCGGTTAGGACCAGGAAAAGCGTTACCACGACTAGTAACAATCGGCGTTGCAATTGCAGACAAAGAAGTTTGTGGCTCAATGTCATCGTATTCCTTGATTTCATTCCCTGCTGCCGCATACTTGTTCTTCCGAACTTCCACTTCCTTGGCCACGTACGCGTGTGGCTTTGATAATAAGTATAATGTTTTCTTTTCTGCGACGCTTATTTATGCTTTTTGCATTTTGGGTTTTTTCTTCGGCTGCTGCGTCACGGAAGATCTTTTATATACAAATATACACACACACACACACGCAGAAAATATTTGTAATTAATACAAAGTAATGGTATTTTTACTCTTTTTCTGGCTTTTGCTTAAGGTCGTTTCGTCACTTGCATGCGTTTTCGCTGCTATTGTTGTTGCGCTCACTTGGCCAAAACAGGTTTAGGCCGCAGTTCCGGCGTTTTTTTATATGATTTTTCTTCAGCCTCGAAGTCGAAAACGAACCGCACTGTCCAACCGATCTGAGTCAACTGAGATTCCGCCGCTATTTCGGTTGGGTGTCTGCAGTCCATGTTTTGAGTGAGCTCTGCTCTCTCTCTCGCTCTCTTTCTCTGCGGCTCCGTTCTCTCTTGGGCTGAGCGCATGCGTGCCTGGCATTGAAATGGCTAAAATAACGGTACTCGCAAATCTTCGCATTTTTAAGTCGACATTTTAGTACCCTAATTTTTTGACAATTCAGAGTTAAAAATAATCATAACTAAGCCAAAACGGCCTTAATTTCAATTCGGAAAGCTTTTCTGTGCTAGTTTTTAGTTGGTTAATTAATCTGCATATTGAGTTTGGAAATTTAGAAAAATAAATTTCTTGTCCATTTTTGACAATTTTAATGATGTAACCCCTTATCAATTTTTGAAAAAAATCGGCCAAATATTTTTTCTAACTTTATATTAATATATTATACTTAAATAATTAAAATTTTAACGGCGAATCCAAAAATATACGGCATTTGCCTATTAATCCATTTTTGGCCAAACTATGATCTCAAGAAGTCCTCAAATATTCGCATTTTTGAGTGGGTATTTTAATTAAAAGTAATTTATCTTAGTCCATTTTTTGTTGTCAAAGAAACAAATCCGTTGTCACAACTATGGTTACGATCTGGTTCAAAGATGTGTTAAGCCTGTGCGTAATTATGGCATTATTATTCTCATTCTTTTAATATTTAATATTACATTAAAGCATGTCAGTGAAACTTACCCGACTTTTTTTTTTAATAATATATAACAGCTAATAAACAAATAACTGAGTTCCAATGGATTTCAGCTTGTCCCCCGCATTTTGCCCTACTAAAACACAAATTTGTTATTATTTTTATCAATTTTCTTGCTTGCAAAACTAAATGGTATCCTTAAGTTTGCTTTTATTTGATCTTTTATTTTGAATAGCAATTCAATTAATGTTTTTTTAAAACTAATCAATTGCAATTTGTTGTCTTGTCTGCGTTTTCATTCGCACCTGCAACTCTGCAACAGTTTCCCTGCTGCCCTCGTCTGCCTTGCTTTGGATTTTATTTCATTTTATGAATAATGTTTTTACGTTTTAGGTTCTCTCCACTTTTGTTTTTGTTGCTGTTGCGATTTTATTTACAAAAAGGCATGTCAAAGATTTATGAATATAAAATGTGCGTTGCAAACGAAAATGAAACGATAATGGGGGGAAACGTTGCAACCAAATAATTGCATTAAAGGACTGGAAAAGGTTTATACGATTTTCACTCAGGGCTTAAACCAATTGTCACTTATTTTGTTATCAATTTTTAAGTTGCTCTCGCCTAGGCCAACTGTCGTCCCTCTAGTTTATGGAAAATACAATATTATTATATATATATTTATCATTTTCTCATACGAAGCACAATTTATGTTGTTTTAGTTTTTATTTCATCGTTTTATGCGTTTACACTTCAATATTTTGAACTTGCTGCTGCTGCCGTACATTTCTCAGTTTCTCGTTTTAACATTTTTCAGCGCATCATTTATTTTATTAGCTTTCTTTCTCTTTATTTTTATTTATATTGTTTTTTATGTATATATTTTATTTTTTGTTGTTAACACTAGACACTAGATAACCTATCAAAAATGGTTCCGTTTTGTTTATAGTTCTTCTTTTGTGGAAAACATGACAATAATGATGATGATTAAAGAAAACTTTACAAAAACAATAAACAGGCTGGAAAGTCGTTGACCGATGGGGTGAATGGGGGCGGGAGCGGGTAGAGGGTATAGGGCGGTTTGGTTCGGACAGACTATATGTGAGAATTGGTCTTGGACGCACGCACGCATAGTTGAACTAAAAGTAGCAATACTATAGCTTAAAATTTAGCGTATAAAAATAGTGTTGTTTTTCTTTTGTTTTGTTTGTGTTTATCTCATTTTTTGCTTCCATCTCATTTTTTAGACACGATATTATATTAAATTAAACGAATTGAGAACACTAAAATGTATTTGTAAACTTAGGCTGTATATATATATATATATATGTATATATGTATATCGTTTAACTGCAAATACATACGATATCAATGCATTTATTTTTCATAATTCCTCCGCGCATCTGCCTCTGCTTGAACTTCTTCTGCTTTCTTGGCTTAGAGTTGTTAAAATGAGCATTTTGAATTGGTTTCTTGACTGAGAAGACACAACCCTTCCTTGGTTGCTGTTCGAATTGCATGATGAGATTTAAAATGAGACATAGAGGGGATCGATCTCTATTTGCATGGAATGAACGCTGGTGGCAAATCGAATTTACTTCGGAATACAATCTATGTGTTTCATAAAGAAGAGCAAACAGGGCGCACAATGTGTGTTTTCTTTCGTAAACTTAACAACAAGCGAACAGAAAAAATATTACAATATGCACATTTCATGATTTTTGTTTTGTATGTTTTTTTAATATTATTATTATTATCTTTTATTACAAATACTTCTGCGCTGGCGCTTATTATTACAAAGAATTTTTCTGGGGCAAATCAATCGTTATAATCATTATTAAATATATTACCCTAATTATGGGGCTTTCCTCTTCGAATTGCGCTACAAGAAATCAACTTTACGCATAGAAATGTTATGTATAAAAATTTGTTTCCTTCTTACTTTGCTTTCAAGTTTCTTGTTTCTGGTTTCTTATGTCTCGATTCAAAGATATACATTACAAAGCTTTTGGCTATGGCATTATGTGTGTGTATGATGTTTTAGTGGCCGTGTGGTTTTTGGGGAGAGGACAGGAGAGAGGGATGGGCTCTGAGGTATTGATGATGTTAGGCAAACAGTTGAATCGCAAGGGAAATTTGAAAAGGCTGTTGATGGAGTAAACCGATTGAATTAATATTAGAATGAGGCGTGTTGGCTTCCGTAGTTGTTGTTTCTGAAATTGTAGTTGTGGGTGTGATTGTGGCGTATGGTGTTGTTGTTGCTGTTGCTGCTGCTGCGTTGTAGTAGTAGAGTGTTGGCTAAAATTTATCCTGAAATATGAATAGATTATTGGTCGCAGCCACAGCGATGATATTTTCTTCGGGATGCCAGGCTGTGTGCAGGATCTTCTTGTTGAAGTCGAGACAGTCCACGCTGATCTCGTCCTTCTTCCGTTTGCCGCCAGTGCAAACTTTGCGTGGCTTTAGCACCGTCTTCGGCTTGATAATGTCCCTGGACGCTTCCAGCGTTACATCCTTTTTCGAGTTGCGATCGAATACGCGGAAGAAGTTGTTGTAGCTTCCGGTCATTATCGAACTGTCCTTGCCATTCCAACAGCACTCGAACTTGTCGAAGATACAGTCGTTCTCATACAGCGAGCACAGCTTGGCGCGGAGGTATTCGTGGACCTGCGCAAGTTTTAAAAGGATACAAATTAGCACAAGGTTATATAATATAAAGTTCATAGGCACACACTCACCGGATAGGTCTCAATGGGCTTCGTTTCCATATGCAGATCCCACACCTTGATGCTCAAGTAATCCCTGGAGATCATGTAGCGACCCGAGTTGCTTAGCTTCACATCACTGATGGAGCTAATTATCTCGCTAAAGAAGCTGCGATTCGTTGGATTCTCGGGCTCCTCAAACTGTTTGCTGTGCCGGTCGCATAGCGCCGCCGAACGCATATCACATAATCGTATTGTGCCCTTGGAGCTCGAATAGACGAACACATTGCACTCGGTCGGATGGAATTCGGCCGCGGTGATCACCTCCGTCAGCTCCTCCATGTTGGTTGGCTTGATGTCGACGATGTTGTAGCTCTGGTTGACCACCTCCAGGTGCCAGAGGTTGATGCGCAGATCGTCGGCCGAGAGGAAGGTCTCCTGGTCGGAGTTAACGCTAATTGAATTGATGTGATAGGTGTGTGCATTGGCGAAGGTGCGGCGCGGCGATGCCTCCACAAGCAGCGGTATCTGCTTCACGGAGGGCACACGCAGCGCCGTCACATTCTGTGGATCCCGGATCAGGCCGTTCTCCTCCTTCGTGTTGTAGCCCTCGAACGACTTGTCGCGCTCACTGACCTTCCACAACTTGACCGTCTTGTCGTTGGTCGAGAGCAGAAAGTGTACAGGGTTCTTCTGTTGCAGCCACCGAATCTTGTTGATCTTCTCCTCGATCTCCAGGGACTTGAGGTAGTCGAATTCGGGTTCGTGCGATTGGAATGTCGAATAGACATTGTATTCGCCGCGTCGCGGATTGGCGGCTTTCGAGGCAGGATCTCGCTGGAGGGAAATAATATTTGTAGTCTAAAAAACTATTGATAAAAGCAAGGCTTTTACTCACCTGAAAGATGACGACGCGACCGCCCTTGTCGCCGGTGGCCAGCAACTCGCCATCGTGATTGAATTCCACGCAGGATATGATGTCCGCATCCGTGACATCATCGTCTAGGGCGCCTTTAATCTGTGAGAAGCACCAGGACGCCTCTCCATTACCTGAAAAGACAGAGCACGACCAAATGATGAGTATGCGAGGTGACAACACCTTTGGACAGCTCGAGCTCGTTTATCTGAATGCCGGATTGGCTTGGACAACTCAAAAGGAAGCCCAGGAAGTAAGTGTAACATTTGATTTCCCTCACACACACATACACACACACTGCTAGAAAGGACAACGATGACGACGACGACCATGTCCTGAGCCTGCCCAAATATTTGCTAATGACGCCATGCCTGGCCTTCCATGAAGATGGGTACGACACACACATTAAAGCCCTTTAAGCTCTTGGCCAAATATTCTTTCTTCCGTTTCCTTGGCTCGTAGCTTTTAGACCCCAGCCCCACCCATCTCCTTCCCCCTCCTGCTGTTAGCCAATTCTCTATGTTCTGCCACTTTCAGCGCGATTGCGGTATGTTGTGTAAACGATGACGTTGTGCTGGGGAGGCTTTTCACATTTGCCAACTATATAGACTGCTAAGTCTGCACACGTGGGAGCATTTCATTTCGAAAGTGTATTGAGCTTCACATTTATTGCAGTGGATATTAGCCCACAGAATGTTTTGCTAAGGACTAAGAGATAAATAAGATTAAAAACGAGATAAATATAAATAATATGAAGATTTTACTGATATTCCTTGTCTTAAAAAGCTTTAATGCTGATTTTTCCCCCCAGGAGCCCTATTCATAACGCTCTTAAGAACTTATATTACTTCTTTGTTAAATTCTTAAATATTCTCTTGTAAAGCAAAAGCCTTAAGCTAAATGTTACAAATAAGCAAGCTTATAGGCAACCTTTGAATAAAAAAGGGCTTAGGAAATTGATAAACCTGTCAGCGTTTATATAATAAGATCTCCAGAAATTTAAATATTTTTAAACCTATACACAAAAGGCTAAGTTGGTGTACTAAAAGTATATAATTTACTGAGTTTTAGGGACATTAATTTCATTGTTTTCCCTGTGTTGGACACCTTAATGCTTGTTAAAATCTATTAATAATATCTACGCCTTGTAACCTTCAATAAAGTTTAACCCAAGTAATATATAATTTATTATAACTTTTCCAGCGATTGACAATTTATTTTAAGCAATATTTGAAATGCTTGTCATGCCCACAGTAGTTTCGTTTCGTATCTACCACTTGGCTCTTTGTTTTGGGACCCATGTCTGGGCCAGTATGTGTTTGTGTGCGAATATTGCCAATTTTTTCATCATTCCTAAATATTCATTTGGTTTTGTTTGTTTGATTTCTGTGGCACAGCCCTTTCCCAGCCCAGTCCCATGTGCTGTGACCTCATTATCCGCTTACTGTTGGCAGTCGTCGGTTGGTTGGCCCTTTCCTGCCCGCGGCTGCCATTGACGACGACGTCATGATGTGATTGTGTTTATTTCCACTTTCTGCCTCGGCCACTGTACTGACGCTGCTGCTCCCATAATAGGATCAAAGGCAGTCGCCCAATTAGTCAGTCATCATAGCTCGCAGATATCCCCGGCACTATTTTTAGACTGCAATATAAGTTTGTGGGGAGACTCGCACCCGCCCACGCACATGCAGTTTTAGAGTCGTTGAGCCGACATGAATATGAGCAAATGAAAGCAAAAGTGCAGTAATATAAATAAATTCAAAGCAGAAATGGCTTTCTAGGACTGTCATAAATATTATTATTGCCTGCTCAAAGCATTTCCCTATGGAGAAGATATTTTTAATTGCCAATATAATACGTAGTTTCCCAAGCAGTAAAAGATTAAGGGTCATGTTAGCTATTATACCAGAGAGATAAAAAATCTGTACCTGAATCTGAGATAGATGTAGCTTAAGTAAGCTTACAAAAAGAGGACTATATTATAGAAATAGTTTATAGGCTACAAACAGCTTTTAGCCATCGTAAAACTCTCACAATATACAAGTTGCCCTTTAATTTTATAGTCGTAATATCGTATTCGTTAAAGGGAGCCTCAAAACCTTTATAAAATAATTATATACTCATAGAACATAGAGGTTTAATGAAATATTTATATTTCGAAATAATAAAATGTGCTTTTGTGTACATAAAATATTAATTAACAATTGAATATTTGCCTCACCCTTAGTAAAAATAGGACACCAGCTTCAAGCTTCAGGTAATATCAAGAAATATATAAATATTTTTTAGGCAATGTCATAAATTGCTTCTTCTATTAGAACAAAATACTCAAGTAATTACATCCCAAATAAGTGAAACCCACTCATGACCGAATTTCTGTATTTCAGTTCCCATAACACAGAATGACAACAATTCCCCGCACATAAGTCTGAGATAATTGCAGAATTTTTGTTAGACAAAAAAGAGAATATATAAAAATAAGACTAATCTGAAATTGCTCTCGCTCGGTTGCTCGCTAGCTAGCGTATTTATTCGCTAGATCGTATATATACGTACACATAAAGAGATAAGTAGATTTTCATGAGCGCCCCGCAAAATGGAACAAAATAATGAAACTCAAATATTGACACAATTATTTAACACAACCACGCGATGTCGCCGCTAAAGCCAAAGCTCTCCTCCTCACACTATCTCGCTCCTGCGCTATACTACCTCTCAGTCTATATAAGCTCTACAGAGACAGACAAATGAACGACCTAGAGAATGGCGGAATGGACTGATTGACTGACTGACTAGCGATACAAAAGGCAAGGTGAAAATAGGTAAGCAAGGGTTAGGGGGGGCGAATGCTCGGGAAATCCTTTTATTTGGCAGCCAGCCGAATAAGTTTTGTCAAAGAAAAGCGTTAGTGGAATAATTCATATGCATGACTGAACCCACTGAGCCCCTTAGGCAAATTGGTTAGAAATAATTGATGAAACGGAATATTTTGGGAAAAAGGATACCAGGAAAAAGGACACAAAATAGAAACTATCATTTTGAATTTGTTTTAAGCCGATTTCTGTAAACGAATAGATACAGATTCATTAGGCTTAATAAATCAACTAGACAGACTTGGTTTAAATTCTTCTTTAATCTATTGTTCCCTAAATAATTTTCTAAAAATATGTCTAACGCGAAAACTTAATACTATATTGACCTAATTGATAAACGATTTGTGTGGTTTATGTCACGATCTCAGCTTGTCCGGCTTCGCTGCCCCTGTAATTTGCATTACAAATTGAGAACAGAAAGGTTTAACGTTGCCTCCCTTCCCCCTTGTCAATTACCATAACCAATCTAATCTAAGGCACACATCAATCTGTCACCCCCTCAAAATCTCCACTTTGCTTTATGACAGACGGGCAGTGTGCAGCAGAGGGGCAGGCAATAAGTATAAAAACTTATGTAATATCTGTTTGGGGACCATGTTTTGTGTTGGGTCCTTACATGCGCATCCCATTAGGGATGCCCACTTGTGCGTATCTTGCAGGGAACTACTCCAGGAAATCGGACAGACAGTCAAGACAAGACGACACTGCTGCATATAAAATGGCCAAATAATTTAGCATACTGGAGAATCTCAAAGCCTGCGAGACGTCACGTTGTCTGGGAACATATGGGGGAGGGGAATCGCATAAAATAAAAGGGGTTTGGAGGGGGCTAGTGGGTTGGCTCGCCTTTGGTCCATGGCGACTTTAACTCAATTTGCACAAGGCGAAACACACGATCCAGCTCTACATCTATTGACCGAGCCAATTTGTACGCCGCATTCTCAGCACTTGTGCAATTGTTTATTATTTAATTATGGCAATTGTGTCTCTATATTGAGCATGCGGACCAAATCAATTTGATACTCTTTCAGTGGAAGGTCTAATTTGCAATTTTGAGCTCCATAATTAAGTTATTATTATAATTAAGTTATCTTGTATCTTATGTAAAACCTTTAACCTTTAATAATTGTACTTTCAAGTGAGGTAGTTTAAATGTAATTATTACAATTACAATTAGTAACAAGATTTACCAAACGTCACAAGCCTGTTTGTCAGAGTATTCCCAGATTCGGCTTTATGATCTCTATTATAGTATTGTTATATTTGTCTGTGAACCGAAACATAAACAAATAATTCTTACACTAGCTTCTGGACTTCGTTTTAGACTATTTAGCAGTTTTAATTTATATACACCGTTTTGAGAGCCTTTCGAGAGAAATATCGCACGCTCAACCTTAAAAAAAATCCTAATCCGACCTAAAAGATTGGTGCCCAACCTAGGTGTCCACTAAATAAATCCCATAGGAGACCGATATTAATTTCAATATTTTCTTTAAGATAAGTTTTAAAATTGATCCCAATATCGTGCGAACACTGTTTTCGTAACTAAATCGTGTTGCAGGTATACGAATTGGTTTACTTCCCTCTGGCCTTTCCAAATAGATAATGCATTTGGGGCGGTTGCGGGCATTTGTTTAAAAAAAATGTGTCAAGGGGGCGGTGCTAAAAAGGGGCGGAGGTGAGGCGGGGGCCTGTCAATTTAATAGGTTTTTAATTTTTGCCTGTCGTTCGCGTTGCTGGCGGCGTTCGTTCAAGTGCAAAGATCAATGCTAGTTGATAGGGAAAAGTTGTTTTTCGTGCAACGCATTCTAGAGACTTTTGACTAGTTTGTTTACTTCTCACTGAATTTGTTTATTGGCCGTTTTTTTTATTTGCAAATCAAATGCCAAAATCAAAAAGTGTAGAGAAAATTGCAAATAAAACAGGGAATCCAGGTTGTTTATGTACTCTAATAAATGTATAAATAAGACTTTTTAAAACTCTCATTTAATTTCTATATAACATACTTAAAACA
This sequence comes from Drosophila pectinifera, assembly GCA_008042775.1. NCBI lineage: Eukaryota > Metazoa > Arthropoda > Insecta > Diptera > Drosophilidae > Drosophila > Drosophila pectinifera. The sequence continues at coordinate 98,617 of VNKC01001611.1, read as the reverse complement.
ATAAAAACTGTACTTTTTTGATTCTCCTTAAATAAACAATAAACTTGCAAGAATAAAATATCTTACAAAACTCAAAGGAGCCCTGTGAAATTCTATAACATTTTAAGAACAAAAATTATATAAGTTTTGAAGAGTTTTTCTGCAGGAATTAAAAAAAATAAAACAATCAATCATTAAGATTCCCTTAGATCAATCCATATTTCTTATATAGAATCGATATCGCACTATAATACCCTTGTCAAGGGTATTAAAATAAAGTTGGCAGTTCCCACACATCAAAAGCCAACGACGAATGTGGAGGTAAAAAGGAAGAGCGTAAGAGAGCAGCAGAGAGAGGGAGAGGTAGAGAGATATTTAAACTTACCGGCCATGACAGTTGAACAGTTTGCGTCGATTTCAAAGCAGCGCCAGCAACAACAACAACAACAATGCGGCAACAAAAACGGAGCGACAACAAAAATAACAAGAACAAAAGGAAAAGGCGAAAGGCTAAAGGAGCTGTCGCTCCGTCTCTTTCTTGCGAGGGCTGCTGTTGTGTGTTGTGTGCTTGCGTGCGTCTGTGTTGTTGTTCAAAGTTGAGCGCGATTTCTTTTCTCCTTTCGCTCTCCTTTCGTTTTCTAAAGACGCAGAGCGCTGACTTTTTTTTCTCACTTATTCCTTTGATTACACTTTGGTTTATTTTTGTTGTATATCTATTATATGCATTTAATTCCTCGGTTTTTGTTATTTTTGTAAGCACAACTTAAGCACGTAGAAGGGGAAGAAAAAAACTGGAAAAGGAGGGGGAAAATTATGTTTTTTTTTTGTTCCCCATCATTAGCAGCGCAGCGGCAGAATTTTGGCGTGCGTTGTGCGTATGTGTGCGTATGCAAGAGAGATAGGTAAACGAAAGAGAGAGACAGAGAGCGAGTGCAGCCGGTGGTTGTGAGAGCAAAAGACAAAAAAAAACGAAGAAATTACTTTACACCGACAAAACGCGAATTAATCACAAACGGAATATTTGCCTACTAATCCACATTAATTATTATTTATTGCATTTGCCAAAACAAATACGAAACACTCACATACACACACACACACAGACGCATACTGATGCAGAGACACGTTTGCGCCGCCCGCTTTGTGCCTTTGTTTTATCGCGTATTCCGAGCGAAATATATACGCGAAATCTAACCTTCAAAATGGTGCACACAGAATGTTATTTTGATTACTTTTTTAGTATTTCGATTAGGCAAAGGGAAAAATTAAAAACCGCGTGACTTGCACATCTCGGGTGCTTTAATCCTTTCGAAAAGGACGCACAATCAATAGCCGATAGCTTGCCGCAACTCCCGCTTTATGCTATGTTGGTTGTATTTATTGTAAAACAGCGAAAATCAGATATGGCAAAAATAAAGCCTGACGCGAATTTGTCTGTTTTCCGATTCCGATTCACCGCCGCCTCTCTGCTGCCTCTTCTTCCCGTTTTTGCCGCCTCTTTTACTGCACTGCTTCGTCGTTGCGTCGTAATATGAATGTGAGTGAGTGTGGCTTTTGCACAAGCGGCATTCCACCTTCTATTTTGCAGAACACGCACTTTCCGGACTATATACACCGCCTGGGAGTGATACCCGCACGCTCCGGTCGCCGTTTTAACTTATTTAGTGACTAACGGATTGCAATAAATCCAACGCAAAATGGAAGTACAAATTTTGTTGCAAATTTCGCACTTTACAATAAGAGTTAGAGACTGTCAAAAACATCGATGGGCACTATCGATAACATCGCACACATACATGAAAATCGGTATAATTCCGGGACAAAGAAGGTGGAAGAATAGGAAAATGCAACAGCAGCTTGTATAAAAAAGGTGGGTAACTTTGATTAAAAGGTGGGGTACATTGCTGAACTAAACGGTAATCAAACAAAGCAATCAAGGACTTAAAACGTACTTTTCATGACTTGTTGTGATTAAAAACATATTAATCATGACTTTGTGTTCAAAAATGTATTTTTCGTGACGTAAGGAAAATCCTAGCAAAAACTACTAGTTGTCCTGTTTTTAAAAACATTTATCGATAAAATACAAACTGTGACTATCGCCACAGGACAAAGGAAACCGTTAAAAAGTGCAACATCAACTATTATAAACTGGCATAAAAAAAGCGATCTGCTGAATTCAAAGTTTAAATTGAATTAGAAACCACATCCTATAATTATAAGAGCTTTAAATGTATGTTTCTCAATCCCTTACGTCCTAAAACTGTTTTGCACAGAAAACTAGTTTCCTGACCTATTTTAGCATCGGCCTTGATACTAATTATTTAACATATCATCGGATTCCTGACCTATTTTAGTAACCGAAAAGAGATCTAAAAAAAAGGAAAAGGCCAGCAGTACACAGTCATAGTTAGCTGCTGCTATGACCCGTTGATTGCTGATAATAAATTAAATGAAATCATTTTAATAGTATTTCAGTCTTATATCGTCTGACCCTGACCTATTTAAAAGTTCTAAAGGTGTTGTAAATATACAAATAGAGCCACAACACAGTCCCGGCTAAAAGGAACTCTATTCCACATCTAGATAGAGATATTCATAGAGGCAATCATATTAACAGGATGTCAGTCCTATATCGTCTAACCTTGACCTATTTTAAATGTTAAAAACGACGGATGATTACTCACTTGGCGGCTTCTTGGCTCCGTTTATGTTGATGGCCGTGTTGAGCATGTTGCCGATCTTGGTGATGCTCGACTGGCGCATGAAGGTCCGCGGCGGAAGGGTGGGCGCCGGCACTGGCGCCTGCTGCAGCTGCTGCGGATCCGGCGGCTCCAGCACCGGACTCTGCCGGCCCCAGCGTCCCATGGCGGCGACCGGAGCGGGGTGAAGGCGTGTGGATATGCCGGCTGCTGGGTCCGGCGATCTGCAAGCAAATTGAATGATCGAATCTATTAGCAAGTCCACTGCACACACAGGGGATTGTATAATGCATGCCGGGTAGTGGGTACCAGTCCCATGAGCGGGCTGCGTGTTTTTGAATTTGTCGGGCAATTAACACCTGTCGCACACCTCTCGCTCTCGCTCTCCGTCGGTTGTATAGCCCAGCCCTCGCTCTCCTCTGCCCCAAAAAAAAAGAAAACAAATGGGTTGTGCAAATGAATCGTCGCCTCTTGTCGTTTGTTTACATTAGAAATTACGCCTGCGTGCAAAGGAGAATAAAAACATCTGCTTCTCGATTGAATTAAATTCCGCCGCCTGCGTGCTTAATAAATTTAAGTTTAAGTTTTCTTAGCCACGAGAGAGGTGTGTCTGCTCTCCATCTATTTTTGCGGTTTTTTGTTCTGGCCGGCCACTTAATTTATTTCGTTCCGTCAGCAATCGAAATAATATTCCGAATTCTTGCAGATGCTCCAGGCGTTCCAATTAACAATTACACAAAGAGCAATTTCGCTAATCGCCAACTCAAATATTTGAGTTTCCAACTGCGAGAAGGCCGGCAGGCAGTGCGCGGAAACGTCAGAGTGGAAAATTTTGAGCGGTGCACAAGAATATTTTTGGGAAAGACAAAAGGAAAACAAATAAACATATTTAAATTGTAATTTCGTCGACATCTGCATCATAAAACTGTTTTTGGTTAAATTAATAGTTCATGCATAGCAAAGAACAGGAGAATACATGTGTTTTTCTGAAATAATATCTCAAACATTTTTAAACCAAGGCCATATAAAACAGTCCCAACAGTTGGCTACCTTGGAAATAAAAATGAGAATTTTCTAAAATATATTAAGCATTTTTTATATCTTTTTAGATTTACAACCATTCAAATTCTACCATTAAATTTTAGATTGAATTTTAAACAATTACCAAATGATCCTTCCCAAAGAAATGTCTTGGGCTTGTTTATTTTACGACAAAGAGGTGAGGTTTGTTTTTAATTATGAATTCTTACAAGCACAAACACTAGATATTATAAACATTTTATGATATACATATATGAAATGATATATTGATATTGAATAACGTAAACAAATTTCAGAACATTTTTGTGGTTCAACTGTGAATAAGAACTGTTGGCCCTGCTTAAATCAATAAGAATTAAATTTGTTAAATATTTAATAGAATTTATTCTATAACTTTAATTTTATCCTGAAACCCAAAGTGCCCTTCTTAAGCATTTAAATAAATATGAAATCAACCTCTTTTCTTAGGAGGAATTTCGAATTTCCCTTTTTTTTGAATGAAGCGTAAAAGCTTATAGAAATATTTGGCTTTTTTTGCTACTATAATTTTGTGCCCATTTGTGCCTGCACCACACACACGACATGTGTCAATGCTGTGGCGGCGACGGTGTGTACGATTTACTTCACGAATTTCGCAATACGGATATACAGTTACAATACGAAGGCGAAATTCCCCCACGTCCATTTAAGGAGGTATGTACATACATATGTGCGTATATGGACATATGCGGTGCAGGGGGCGGCATATGCAAATCCGGGGCGTACGCAACAAGTTGAAGAGCCCCGCGACACAAACACATGTATGACTAATGGCCAAGGGGAATGGAGACCGAAGACGAAGAGGAAGGCAGGCAACGTGCAGAACAAGAATCAACGGAACAACAGGGGCGAAAATGCGGAGAATTGTAATCCAATTAATGGACTGCGTCTTCAATGTCTCGCCGCGTAGCCGTAGAAACGTGAGTGCTGCAGCCAATCACGTATTGAAAACCTTGCCACTTCTGCGTTATGCGGAATACAGTGGAAGTCGCCTACGGAGAACTGCGGCAAAGTTCTTCTCAGACGATAAGATAAACAGAGACCTGCTCCCATAAAGTGACAAAAAGATAAACAGAATAAATACCAAAACGCTTGAGAATATAGATAAGAAGCAAGAAAGCTGCAGTCAAAAAGTGACCGACTGTGAGATACCCTGTATCCAAAGAATAACGGAATAAAAAGAGTTGGACATTACACTTGAGAGAGGGGAAAATACCCCCCTCCAACATCAGGCGAAAGTTGTTACAGAAGTGCACCTGTAATTCCCAAGTACGAATTCATTTACACTCTATGACTCATACTCGAACCCACAACTTGACCTTTAAGAGATGCGTCATTCTAACCATCCCAGGTGATCGATTTTCGGTTGGCACCCTTGTGCCCCAATGGTAACAGGTATGAATTCTTTATTTGTTTATTTGAATGGGTAAATATATTGTGTGTTTTGAAGTTGTCAGAGATACCGTCTTCCATTCATCATAAATCATGGTTAGTGACTCCCTTAAACCAGACAAAGAACATACAAATATTGTTTACTATAAACATCCAAACAAATATTACGTATACGTCGCAATTCTGTTGACTTTAAAGAACCAACGATACATTGATAGTTCGATTAAGATTAAGTCCCAAATATAAATCAAATGCAAATTAGTGGGAATACCAAGTAAAAGTAAATAAACTTTGGTAGTATAAACAATTTAAAGGAGAAGAATATACCCAAGCCTTATACAACATCCACATATATTATTAAGAGGATTTCCTTCTCAAAATAAACCTTAGCTTATTCTTAGCTATAAACCTTTGCCATCACAGTCTTTCCTAGCCCACATTTACTGTCCTAACAAAAATGTCATTGCAGCAGCTCAAAAATAAACCGCCTACAGACTGCAGAGAAACAAAAATAAACATTCGGATTGAAATGAAAGGTCTATTAAAAAGTATGTGGCATGTGAATGATTGCAGAGACAAGCGCCAGCTTTGTTTTCCCCCGAACTACAGCAACAACAAAAGCCAAAACCATAGCAAACAAATAGAGAGCGCTTTTCAAGAAAATATAATCATGCCCGCGTTATTTTCATGTTCGTTCTGATGTTGTTCGGGAAATGACAAAGACAGCCAGCGGAAGCGGGAAAAGGAACTCAAAAATAAAATTAGACAAATAAACCAAATTTTTCTCTTTTTAATGTGTTTAAAATTATTTGTTAACATTGGGGGATAGCAAAGGAAGGTGAAATTTCTGTGGAGGTGATTCTGTACATTTTTTGCTAGGAATTTAAGCAAGACAACATGTTTGGTTGTAAATAAAATAGTTGATGAATTTTTAAGTCTGCAGCTAAGAATTTCATATTAATACGTAATTAGACAACGGGAAGGTTAAACTTTGACTAATAAAAGTACTAACTACTATTATAAAGGTAAGCATTATTATTGGTAGGACCCATTTAGCATTTTAAGTACTGATTTAAAGCAAATATTCCTGTTAAAAGAAGCAGAGCAAAATTTAATAAATCTTTACCTAGAACAAGTGTTTCTATAAATAAATAAACTAAATAGGACGAACTTCCGGATGCCCCCTGTCGTTTGATATTTATTCCGCTTGAGGCAATTACTAAATTTACTTGCTCAGGAAGCCTATAAATAAGAGAGTCCAACGGCTTTAGAGCCACCTGAACACGTGCCACACGAGACCCATTTGGACTCGGCAGCAGCAGCATAAGCCTCCTTGCCACTCATCAGCCAAAGTCCAACCAGGTAATCACTGGCGGCTTTTGCTTATTTTGGGATCTGTCAACCCTTCTCGTGTCTGGCTTGCTTAATTTTCCTTTAATGTGGGCGAGGAAGGGGACTGCCGCTAGATTGTTTATATTTTTAGCCTCTGCGCTCGCGGTTGCCAAACTGTCTATAATATGTCCATCAAAGTGCCTCTCTTGCTGGTTGCTGCGCGGTGCGTTGACGGTTTGACAGGCACTGGCGGTACGCAGGACTGCCGCATTTTGGGGGCATATAAAAAAAAAGAAATAAAGATAAACAATCAGATGAGGCGGACGTGATTGCTACCATATGTCCGGCCGCATCGATGCGGCCAATATTGTGCTTATCAAACTGTTTCGGCGCATCCAATTACTACACTTCACGGCCCCTCAACCTCGGCAGCACTCCTCCTCCCTCACTCCACTCGTGACTGTCGGCTATAATGAAACTAATTAGCATTTGACAAACACCATTCCTCGTCATATATATTGTTCCATACAGTGGGTGTTAGGACAACGAAAAACAAGTAAAAAAGGCGATCAAATAACAGAACCTTCCAGAAATTATAGAGGTGTAATGTTACAAGGTATGACGAAATTGTGAGAGTCTTCATTTTGAATCTGAATTCTGTAAATTAACATTGTAACTAATATTTATTTAGTATTTAGTACAATATAAATACGTGTAAGAAATTTAGTACATTTAGAACACGATAAAAGCTTTGAAGACATTTGTAGTCGCTGTATAATTTGTACAGTAATTTAGTCAATATCAACATATAAATACGATAAATAAAAATATATATCCTTAACACTCAGCGCGGTTTCCAACAGTTTGCAGCTAGACCCCGTTGGGAATTGTAGTGCCACGGAAGCTTTAAGATGCTGAGGAGACTCCTTGATTGCTTTCTACTTTTTAGCTCTATCCTTCTACTAACTAGAATATAGTTCTAAGATAAATGGTTTACTAAGAAACTCTTAAAGATATTATTATATAATTTGAATTTTTAAAGCATTATTAGACTATATATTTTGTATCTTTAAATGGGATCACCATACCAAGCCTTTTACAAAGTATATCTGCTTTTGTAACAATCTGTAACCCTCAGACTTTTGTGATAAAAGATATATCTAATCCAATGCTTCAAACCCACTGTATTAATGAAGAAAACAAATAAGTACAGGACCAAACGAAGTAGGTTTCGTACTCCAGTTGGAAAAACAAATTATAAGCCCCCACAAATAATGATACACAGGCAGTCACATGGAGAAATGAATCAAGATAAATGCGCGTGCTATGTAGTATGTGGCTTTGTTCGATTTTCAGCAATTTGTTCGGTTCGCTAATGCGAACAGCTTAGGCAAATATTTTGGCATAAAAGTCAGCAAGTGACAAAATAGTAGCTATTAATTGTTTGTAAGCCGACTGAGTTGTTCCACGTCTAAACATGGCCAGTGCGAGTCAATAGTTGTTGCTGAATGTTTGGCTGGTTTCGACCGAAACAAAGCCGCCTGAAAATGTTGTTAACCTCAAAAACCGCCAAGAACGTCAACAAGTGAAACTTGGCAACTCGGGGGGCTAAAGTTGGCTACACTTGGAAAAGAAGTTCCATTTCATTTGGGGACATTTCTTTCCTCTAACGAGATACTTTTCCTTAAACCTTATTTTTGCTTCTGTCAGCAAGAAGACTATGCGCTTTTGTATCTATCTTTGTATCATTTTTGTATTCGGAAATAAATAGCTATAAACTGTCGAGTTTAAAATAAAACTAATAAATTGGCATCTATATATTAATATTTTAATATAATATATAAACTAAAGATCTTTCGATAATAGAATTTATTACTTCCGGGTTCAGGTAACTGAAGACCCATGAAAATTCTTTGACTTAGATTACTTGGGAATTATAAAGTTATTTAAATACGGTAAAGTTAAGATCTCCATCTCATTCTTAGAGGACTTTCTGGATAGCTGACCTATATTTTATTCCGAGTGTAGAGAAACTAGAGATTCAGTCGTCAGACTATGACACCCCCTGCAAAAAGGTTGACGTAACGAGTCTAGAAACAAAGCTATTAGATCAACTCTTAACAGTTTCAGGCTTTATTTTTTTTGGCAGTATTGAAACAGCTGTCTTGCCCAAATCCGTGGCATTCGATTGGAAACCACACGCGCGCGAATTAATAAACATTTTAGCACTTTTATGCAGCAGCGGTATAAAAACTCAACTCACCAGCGGTTTCTGGAGAGTCCCAACCACGAAGACAGAAGAAGCGGAAATCAGAATTCGGAAATCTAAAGAATCACACAGCGAGTCCGCACATGAAGGCGTATATTTGTTTTAATTGACCGTTTTTAGATATGTCATAATTTGCCCATGCATTTAGTTATTTTTAAATATTCCTCAGATTTTTTGTTGTATATTTTTGTTGGGTTTCTTTTTATATTTATGTTCTGTTCATTTTCTGCGCCTTGAGATCGTCACTCTCTCGTTCCTTCTCGCACTCTCTCCACTCTGTTGTAACGGTTAAAATTCCTGTCTGCACATTCGCTTTTACTTCACTTCTTCGCCACTCGGCGGCTTTTATTTGTTATTTGTTGTTATCACACTGGCAAAAGGCGTACAAAGGCACAATGTAAGCTAATTTAAATTGAATTCAGCGCCCGGGAGCAAGTGGAAAATAAGGAAACCGCAATAAGGCGAAACAGTCAACGCGGCGACGTTAAAATTAGCACTGAAACGCGCCGTTCGAATGTGCGCCTATGATTTCTTTGCCCACCGCGTTCTCACTCTCACCGTTCGCCCAACTGAGGGGACAGCTTTTTCGAAGCCAAAAATAAAAGCCAGATCAACAAGTGATTTTAAGCTAAATTTAAAGCCAAGTAATCTGTAAAATTCTGGTGTTAGCTGTAATTATTTTTAAATTTTCTGAAATAAATAAAATTAATCTCTTGGCATAAGTTAAGGTAATTAATTTAAGCTCTGCAAATTTGGTCGAATTGTACCGATTAAATGTTTACAGTTTAATTAAATACATATATATATAGAAAGAAGATTCTGAAGTATTGTTTCGATAGATTTTATGTTAAAGAAAACCCCCCATTGTAACATAAGGTACTTTATATATAGAAAGTCCAGGTGATACCTACTAAGCTTAATTTAGCTAAGTCGACATCTCTGTTCCCCAAAACTGCTCACACTCTCGCTCATCTGTCCTCTCTCACTCTCGCTCTCTGCAACTGGCGATGACCGTGGGCCTGAGCCAGCCGGCGCTCTCTTTTGAAGAAGATTTTTGTAAACAAAACCGCGACACGCATTGTTGCTGCTAATGCTATTGTTGTTGTTCTGATAAACGCTAATTTGCCTATTGATATTGATGTTAATGCGCCTTCTCTCGCACATACAATCGCGTTCACGGCAATAGCAGTGCGAGTAAGTAGAAAATTAGGTATTAGATATTTAAAACGTATTGGGGAATATATATTTTTCGTAATGTTAATGGTTAATGGTAACTTACAGTCATTCAATACTTTAGTATAAAATTGCATTTTTGAAAAAACTTTGTATAAACTTTTTTAAGTTAAAAAGTTAGAAATAAACCTTTAGCAACAATACATTTTTTAAATGTACTACGGTTAAACTGATATTTATAATTTTGTTTTAATAATTTTAATTGTTTAATACTGCAATAATTATAGATGGAATATAAAATAGATACACATCTAAACAAATCAAAAATCATTGCGTTGAGTCTACGAATAATAGATTTGTCGTTTTATATTTTATGGTAAGAAATCCTTAAAAACTCAGAAGAATTCCATTAAAGTAACACTTAATTATTATTTTTAGCACTTTTAAGATTCCTCTCAACACCAACTGCCTTTTACCACAAATCCCTGAAGGTCCTGACCAGCAGTGTCATGTCTTTCTGTGAACTGCCGGACTCGATGCGCAGAAGGTGCTTATAGTTGCTCCAGTCCTTGATGCTGTGGTGGAACATCACCTCCAGGACCATAAGCTGCTCGTATAGCACATCCCATCCCACGCCGATGGTGGCGGCACAGATCTCCAGCAGCCACCGGAAGGAGTACGGGAAATACGTCCGCAATGCGCGCTTGTCCATCTCCCGAATTTTGGCCGTGTAGCCGTGCAGGAGCCAGCAGTCAAAGTTGGAGACCTGCAGCACCAGCGACTCCAGGACTGGTGGCTTTTGATCCGAATCTTCCCCAGATTCGGGCTCTGACTCGCTGCTGTTAATCTGATTCCTTTCCAGATGGCGGCGTGGCAAATCTAGTGGCACCTTCAGCGGCTCCATGTTCTCCTCCTCGAAGGTTTGCAACGAGCTGAGAGTGTCAAGGAGAACCTCCTCCTCGTCATTCATTTTGATCATGTAGCTGGGGGTCGCTGTGATCTCCCAAAAGGGATTGGAAGCCTCCAGCCGCTCTCGCATCGCATATTGCTGCTGTAGCCTGGCCAGATAAGCGGCGCCGTAGGTGGACACGGGTTGACGGAATTGGAAATCCGGTCTCTTTTCTTTCTTTTTTAATTCATTTATCCATGTCTCGCTTTTAATGTCACAGTTTGCACGATATTCCCGCGTCCCTGGCTTCACAGTCGAAATGGGATGAAAGAGACCCACCCGTTGGATGTCCTCCTGGCAGGCGACCTCCACCACATGCAGATTTAGCCCGCGCTGAGCGAAATACTGCGACAGTTCCTTTGTTTCCATAACGAAGGGATCAATGTTCCGCTGTGAGTGGTCTACGTGCATGTAGTCGGGAATCTGGATGTCCAAGGCGGCGCCATCGGAACGCGACTCTTGATGCAGGATCCGTTGGAAGTATGAGTGAGCGGGAGTCAGGCTGTGCTGAAACTCAATGTGCCTTTTGCTGACGCTCTCTTCGCTGGACTCGCCAAAATGCTCCTTCAGCAGGCTCTCGATGTTGTGCGTCATGTTCTCGTATTGGCGCTGCATCGCCGGCGTTCCCTGCATCTCCTCCTGGCCGTACTCCTGCTCCTTCTGCTTGCGCTCTTTGAATAGGAAATCATCAACCTGGCAGTCCGTCTTGTTTGCCACTCCAAAGCGACGAGCGAAGCTCTGGTTGTAGTGGGCAACTATCTCTTTTCTCAGCTCTACGAACTGCATCCACTCGGTGAATACGAACAGCAGGGGAACTGCAGCTCCATCCTCGCCAGCATTCTGTAGTTTTTCATTGATTTGTTTCGCTGACATTGAGATCTGCTTCTCCTTGACATCGTCCAGGCCGAAGAGCAGCTTCATGGCGTACACGATGTAGGCCATCACCCTGGCCTCGTAGCGCGGATATACGTAAGTACCCGAGGGGTTAAAGAAGTGTGGCGGATGCAGGTCTATCAAGCTTCCAACATACTTGGCAACTCGAGGCGGCAGGCCTAGCTCAAGGACATAGCGCTCGGCCAGGGACAGAAGATTCGGTGTTTGAAAATTACTCAGATTTATAAAGCGCGACATATAGCCGACATGGTTTCGAAGGAACTGAAAGAAAAGATAAGTGAATGGGTAAGTAAGCATTGACTCAACTGAAAACCTACCTTGTATGTGCACTTGTCCCTGTGGTTGCCAAACTCCATCTCCTTGATCAGCGTCTTTCCCTGGGCGGCCACATTTTCGGGCAAATACTTCAGCAGATAGCGACTGGTCAGGTGCTCTTCGTCGATCAGCCGCAGCAGATCCGTCATCTGGATGTCGTCTTCAACCATGTTGAGGGCTATACTCAACACCACATATAGCTTGTACAAATTCAGATTGTAGATGTGTCGATCGAAGAAATGGAGTTCCTTCACTTTGGGCCTCAGTCCATGGCACTGCAGGCTGCTAACCCTGCTGTGCTTGTCCAGATGCTTCAGCGGCATCTTCCGCTTGAGGGTCTTACGGGCTCTCCAGGACCATCGAACGCCAAGACTCTGTTCTCCTCCGGACTCCGAGGCCACGCTGGCTTTGGTGTAGCCCGAGGCGTCGAGATTGCGCTGAAAAAGAGAACAAGGTTTTAGTCAGACTCTCCAGATAAGAGTTAGTTGAAGGAACTTTAACTAATGAGCTGGGTAATTATGTCATTTGCATAGCTACAGTGCAGAGTTCTTGGGTATATAAGCTCAACATGGCCAAATGGGAAACAGTAGCAGCAGCTTCACTTGTTTCAAACATGTCATTGCGTCTGGTTTTGATTTGCTTAGCCATCATGGCGGTGGCATACGCCCAGCCAGCTCCAGGAGCACCGCAAGAAGTCATCGAGAGTGAGTATTAAAGATGATCTTTTAATCTCTTCAAATTATTTAAAACTGACTCTAAATCTAAAGCTCCCGTGCCCGTTGAAGGGACTTCGGTGGAACCAATGGTTGAGGCCAAGCCGCGCACCTTCGTCTTGCTGCTTCCCTTGCTCTTCCCCGAAACATTCTATTTCTCTTAAGTTTGAGTTTCAAATAAAAGAAATATGATTTGAGTATAGAAATACCTTGGTTTTGTTCCACATCCTAAACTTGGCGCGCTCATCATTGGGATCGGCTGCAATGCTGCCCTTTCTGCTCTTCTTCAGCTTCGTCCGTTTGTAGTTGTAAATGATGCGGGCATCTCTGCAAGATGGAAGTTTCTCTTTAAATTAGTCCTTCCTTCCTTCCTTGGAATATCTATAGAATCCTTCACCCACCTGTGCAGCGCCCGTACATTGAGCTTGGGCAGGCCCAGGTCGTTGTTCCTGCAGAAGGCCACCTCCATTTGGCTCATGTAAGCCGCCCACACCTGCAGCGTCATCAGCTTGAGCTCCGGCTTGGCGCCCATGTCGAGCAGCTCCTGGAGGAAGCCCCGCAGCACATAGTTGTAGAACTCCCACGAAGTGATGTCGTTGTCCTCGGTCTTTGCCAAGTGCTTGGGTTTGCGGATAACCCGGCTGTTGTGCTTTCCGGCGGCGGTTTCGTTGAAATTGTCGTCGGCGGTGAGATCCACCGCCTGGATCTGCTGCTTCTGTGTGCCGCACTCGATGCAGTAGAAGTAGCCCTCGCGCTCCTGGAACGTCTTCTCGCCGCACACCTCGCACTGCATGTCGTCCAGGACCTGTATGACTTCCTCCATATTCGTATTTATTTCTATCTTTACTGATTAATAACTTTATAAACAAATCAGAAACGTGCTTGGGTATTAGTGATGTGAAAAATTCGTGCGGGAGGTGGAACTATCAATATTTTGCACATCCCTAGGGCTATGTGCGTTATTATCGAATATCGATAAGATTAATGGCGCGTTCATTTAATAGGTAAATATCAAGTTTAAACCTATATAATATTTTAATTACTTTATTACATTCTGGTCATAAAATTGTAACACATCAAAGGAGTCACTGGCATCACCAGGCGATTTAATTTACACAATCCCCTCTGTTTCTATGTCAATAACTTGCTAACTTTAAATCTGTCGACTGCCAACTTTGGCAATAATATTCAAATATATGCAGGCATACATAGTTAATATATACGGATCGGTCAACTATATGTGATGTCTGTCATGGGAAAGATCGTAGAAATTAAGTCACAAGCAATATTTATAATTTGAATATTCCACACACTTCGGGTTTAATAAGAAAAAAACAATTTGTTCAGTTATGTCAGTATCTTTTTTTGTTTGTTTATTGCACAATTACAATATACATGTGTTCACTTTCATATAATTTATTAAAACTAAAATTACTAGAGTATAGCAAAAAATATATGCGGGGAAGGAGGGGACTCTCATTCAGTTTATATTTACTACACACTAAACCTGCGGGTGGGAAGGATCTGGGGCTGGGCTTCGCGTGGGTTAGTGAAGAAAAACCATAAACAACAGCAAGGTTGGCGGCACAGAGCCTTTGAAACCGCAACTAAACTAGATCTGTGGCTAATTTCGGTTCATTTCGTATAAAATTCACACAGTTTTAACAGGTTTGCTTGGAGAAACAGCATATATAACAAGGTTTCATTTAATATTATCCTTTTTAGTTTCGGGGCTTAGAAGGGGACGCTCTTATAGTTAATATATAGTGACGATTATCTAATATGGTACATAAACTTTTTTTTGCATGTTTTGTTTTTTTGTTGTTTTTTGTTTTGTTTGCATAGGATTTTTTTATAAAAAAAATTACAATTTTGTTTGTTATTGTTGAGAGCTTAACAAAAACGCAAGCTAAACACTAAACTTAGGCGATCGGATTCGATTCCGTCAATACAATAAATAAATTTAGGGGTATTTAGTCGGTAAAAGCGGTATATTATTATGTATAACTACTCCTAGGATAGCGTATCAAAAATATTCATATAAACATTCGTATATATTTTCACTCAAGTCTTAAAAGTACACAGTTTGGGCTTTCAATATGAATTTGAAGGAGGAGGCATTAAACGCACAATGTGCGCGTTGTGGGTTCCGGTTGCAGGACAAAATGGTTTTGGGGGCGGGTATGTTGCTTAGCTGCTTAGTTGGTCATCAGTGGGGGTCAATTTGTACAACTGACTATGGGCTTTAGAGCTACTTATAAGACAGGGGCTTAGGTCTAAGTAGATATATCGTATGTATATATAATTTCTAGCATATGGTTCTTTCTCTTGTCGTCGTCCTTCTTCTCACACACGTTCTCTCTATAAGGCACAGAATATTTGTTACATCAGTTGTGGTTTTCTTTTTTATACACATAAATACTTTTCTCGCTTAATGAAAATAAATACTAGAATTAATTACAAAAAATGTACAACGAAAATGGTGGGGAGGAGATGATGCGGTGGTGGTGGTGGTAATAGGGGCTACACCTCCACGCCATAGTTGCGATCGACAATGTAGTCGTAGCGCTGTTGTTCCGGCGTAATGTCGCCATCAGTGGATGGAACTGGAGCTGCAGCTGGCCCAGGATTGGCAGCAGCAGGAGTGGAAGCAGGGGAGGCAGCTGGTGCTGGAGTCGCAGCAGCATCAGGAGTGGCAGCTGGAGCTTCAGCTGAAGTGGCAGCTGGACTAACAGCAGGAGTGGCGGCTGGAGCAGCAATTAATGATGCTATTTTAGGCACTGCACCGGTCACAGCCCTATGGTGATGGTGCTCACTGAGATTCTTGTTCCTATTGCTGCTGGCCACCAAGGCCGTGTTGATGGCAATTGCCGTCTCAGCAGAATTGTAGAACTCATCTTCGTCCTCCTCTTCCTCCTCCTCCTCTTCCTCGATGGGATTGGCCTCCGGCAGAGTGAATTCAATGGGCAGCTCTGGCACCGACAGGCCCTTGCGTGTGAAAAAGGTGATCTTCTCCCTGTAAATTAACAAAATGCAAATGATTAAATACTTGCAATTAATTTTCCACAGCGACATCGACTTACTTGAACGACACTAGATCGGGACAGCCCTTGGGCACCTTGGTTTTGCGCAGCTTGTGAATCTCTTTGGCGGTCTTCATCAGCAGCTTCTGGAGCTGGCGCTCTTCGGGACACTTGGCGGGATCGGCGCGCGCCACCAGGCGTTGGAACTCCTCATTCTCAATGGCCCAGGCGGCAATCAAGGGATCCTTGTTCTCGCAGGCCTTCTGCAAACTGTTGAGTACGAAAAAAATGCATTCAAATGAGTATAAGAAAGATTTTTTTGTTCAATTTGTAACTTACACTTCCTTGAGGTTCTGCAGCTTGGCAATTTGATCGTTGAGGAAGTAGAGCTTGCTGTGTTGCGCCTGCAGATCGAGCTCCAAATCCAAACTGGTGCGGGGTATGTGAGTATGTAGTTCTGGAATTAAAGGATAATTATAATGTGATAGCTTTATCTTGGAGGAAGATGTTGACTTGACTTACTTGTGACAGACTTGGGCGCCTTGGTATGGAAGCGCAGGGATCGTCGCTCTGCGGCGCCGCGCTGGAAGGTATGCGGAGCCACTCCGCAATGCATGGCGGAATCGGAATCGCTGCGATTTAAACGGCAATTGTACCGATTCTTACTAACGGCCGCCGAGGGCGTAAAGGTCTGTGACCGCTTCACGGGCCTGTCGTCCATTAGCTGGGACTGACCACGAGATTTCTCCGGGAGGAAGGCGCAGTCTGTGTTCGTTTCCTTGTCGGCGAACTCCTGCTTCATGTTCTGCAGGTAGGCATCAAGCATGCAGCTTGCTATAGGTGTTTGGTAAGAGAAACAAAGACATTATAGAGCGTACATGATGAAAGAATTGCTAAACTTACAGTTCATCAGGCCAACATCGCTTATAAGCTGCTTGTCATCGTCCTCTTCCTCCTCCTCCTCGTCATCATCGTCATCGTCGTCGTCGCTGCACTCCTGCTCATTATTGGGACGACCCTGCTCTGGCTGCTCCTCGGCTATTTGCTCCTGCAGCTCCATGGGCGGCGCCTGATTCCTTGTCAGCGTCGAAGTCTGCGAGGAGGTAATGGTGGATTCATCCGAAGACTCCTCCCGATTGCCAACGCTTACGCTGGAATTGGAACTGGCGGCAGCGACAGCGGCTGCCGCTGCTGCGGCACTGGTGGAGGGAATGTCCAAGGACTCAAAGCTGGGAATGAACTTGGAGCTAAGAACGTTGTACCACTTTAAGGTGGAATCCTCCGGATTGAACTCGGCCATGCTGATTTGGACAGTGCCCTGGAATAAGAAAAGAAGTGTTTCAATTAAAAAATTCCACAAAAAGAAGGAATAAATGCATCTGAGAGTGATATCCTTGTCATAAGAACCAAATGCTTACAATAATCTCCTCCTTTTGTCCCGTCATGGTGACCACAGTCACTTGCAGGCTCTTGGTCAGCAGCTTGTCCAGCGTAATGGGCACTGCGAATGTGTCATTGAAGACGGGCTTCTGGAAATCACCCAAAGCCTTGGTCCGAATGGACGTCAGCGAATTGGGCAGCAGGGCAGCACGCAAATATCTAAAATGAATATGTAATTAATATTTATACTAGTAAATCTACTTAATAAGTACTTACACTTGCGAATTGTCCGACGAGGCCGTCCACAGGGCCAACAGATTGTTAGCCCTCTCCAAAGACACGACCAATACGCCCTCCTGCTTCAGATACTTGAGTCCAATTTGCACTTGGGCCAGCTCCTTGCGCGGCAGATGGGCACGCGACGCTTCAAAGACACCGGAGTCCCCAGCCACCGACTCATTGCTGACTGCCGCTGATACAGATCTCGTATTGGAGGTGGAGGACGATCGGCTGAGCATCTCCTGCGGCAGATCCAGCAGCGAGGGCTTCTCCGAAATGGGCGAAAGGGGGGCAGCAGCGGCCAGATTCAGCGGCGTCGTGCCCAAGTTCAACTTCTGCAGCTTCGCCTCCAGCATCATGCAGTCCAGGACCGTGGAGTCCAGGTCGTAGGGACGGGCACGAACCCCCGAAATTGGCACTGGCGGCGGGGCTGTGTAGGCGGGCGGGGCGGGCAGTGCGTTGGCATAGGTGGGCTCCTCCTTTAGGGCCTGCGGGGTTTGGTTATCCGCTCCCGGATTATACTTCATGGGCGAGGCGGGCGGCGTTTCCATGGACAGGCTGCTGCGCGGGGAGAGCGAGACCTCCGGGGACTGTTGCTGCTGCAGGACAGGATGCACGGGATGTACGGGATGCAGGCGCTGTTGGAACAATCGCTGTGAGCGTCGTCTCAGGTCCACCACATCGATGGGTGAGTCCACCGCGAAGGGGTCTATGTAGATGTCCGTGAAGCTCAGTGCACTCTTACTGCTGGCTGTGGACAAGGAGCCCAGGCTACTGCCGCTGCTAATGGAGAAGGTGCTCTCCGAGGAGAAGGACTTCAGTCGCTCCTCCAGTAGCTTGGTGGACTTGAGGGCCTCCTGCAGCTTGTCCAGCAGTAGCTGCTTCTCCTCGTGGAAGCGCAAGCGATTGGCCACACAGGTGTTGTTGGCCTCGTAGGCCTCCTTGAGGTCCTCCTCCAGTTTGTGACGTGTCTGCTGAATTACACGCTTCTCCTCCTCGCTGCGCGACTTCACCGAAATGCTATTCAAGTCGTTCAGCAGCTTCTCCTTCTCCTGAATCAGCAGAATGCGATCCTTGTCCGACTCCAGCTGACCCGGCTCAATGCGCTCCACATGATCGGCCAGCTGCTGCTGCAGCTTCTTGATGTGCTTCCGCCACTCGGCATACTGCAGCTTGGTCTTGGCCATCTCCGCGAAGCGGGCTCCTCCATTCAGGTTGTCACCCGACACCGAGCCGCACAGATCCGTCTGGCTGGCCACGCACACCCGGTCGAAGGGCGAAGCGAGGTCCGAGTTCTCCTCGCTGATCTGCTGGCGACTCAGCTCGTTCTTGATCTGCACCAAGCTGCGCATCAGCTCCTCGCGCACCTTCTCGCCGGACACCAGAGACTTGTGCACCTTGAGCATCTCCTCGCGTATCGCCTGGACCTCGGCAATGTCATAGCATCCATTCTGCCTGGCATTGATCTTCTCGCCCACGGAGTAAAGCGTGTTCATGCCGCGCTCCGTGTAGGATATATCATTGGTAATGTGGGTCAGCTCCTGCTTCAGCTGGTGGACCCGTTCCCTGGCCAGCATAAGGTCGGCTCTCAGCAGCTCCGGATCATGACGGCTCATCGAACTGGAGGAAGAGCATACTGCAAAGAGGGGATTGTATTTTAATGCCATTATTTTTAGAGGAAATAGTTTAAAGACTTTACTTTTTGATAGGTAATTAAATTTAATTCAAAAACATTTCTTTAATAGTAGCTTACTTAAAGTACTTGAATTTCTGTTTGTTCTTTAATCTGTTAAATATAATCTGTCGTTTTAAAATGAGATCAATATCACTCAACTCCAAAGTGCTAGTTTAAGGGAACTAGAAAACTAATTCGCAGAAAATATAGGCTTTATCTTTTTCTGTTTAATTTATAGTTGAGTACTGATTTGGATTAATATGGGTTTACTAGAAAAGGCCTTACCATAGGTATACCATGACAATTTATAACTAAATGCCGATAACAAACTTCTTTGTTATATTTTGGTTCTATTGTTAATTTATTATTTATATAACTTAAGTCTAAATAATTAATACAGTACCTAAACATAAAATACTTACAACTGCTTCGACTGGCTGCCTGCTTGAGGTGATTGTACTCCTCCTGGGCCCAGAGCAGGCGCTGCTGCTTCACATCGAACATCTCGCGCTTGTTCTCCAACTGGTCCTGTGCCGCCGACAGGTAATCGCTCAGCATCTGCTCCTGGACGCTCTTCCACTCCTGGCGGGGATCCTCTAACTGGGTGCTCTGCGCCAAGTGATTGATGTAGTAGGGACCGATATTGGGGTCGTAGGACTCCTCCCAGCCCATGGGCAGCTCATCGCCCACACAATCCTCAAAGGTCTGGGGCTTTGTGTAGCTGTAAGTGATAAAAAGGGAAAGGTAAGTTAATTAATATATATCTTAAAACCTTTATTTATAATAAATAAATTACATAAATAAGCCCTTAAAAGGCGTAGAAAATAACCCGCTTATATTTCAATTTGTAATTTCCAAATTCCTTTCCTTTCCTTATCTCTGTCACGAATTTCCTTTACAAAACTTTAATTTAAAAGCTCGTAAATATTGACAAAAAATGGTTGAGGAATTTCCATCGAAATGACCATATCTTGAGATGTATCTCCGCCTGTTCCCACGCCAGTTAGTTACTCCGCGGAATTCGATAAGATTAGCTGCTGCCGGCGGGCATTTCCTGTGTGCATTTTGGCCAAAAAGAGCCGACGACTTCGCCTCCTCCTCCTGCGGGGGAAAGAAATGTCGCAGAAATACCAATTTTACCGCAGCCATGCGGCGGAATGTCTGCGCTCTGTTTGTTGTTGCCAATTGCCAGAGCCTAATCTTATCGAGGCCATAATTATATTCGCATAGTTGCGGCAAGAAAGCAAAACAAAAAGCGGCAAAGAGTCGGAAGACCAAAAAAATAAAAGGAATCAAGAACTGATGACGGCAACAACGTCGTCGTCTTCGTCCGCCCGCACCAAGATCCCATCCACTCCTCGTCTGTGGGCCTCAATTTCAATATCAGGCAAACATCACTTTCGCATTCCAATGATAATTGTTAATCGCCATGGATTGATTGTCAAGACATACGCACATCCAGCTGAGCACTGAGGGAAAATCTGACTAATTCTGTACAAGATCTTAACTAAAAAGCAATTTAATTTATAAGAAGAGAGTTCTTGACTGAGAAATGTATAAAACTTCTATTTTAATTGCCAAATATTGAGTTATTATAAAATATTTATAAAAAGAAAAGGTAGTCTTAGGAAAAACACCTACAGAAGTCACTAGGATTTTGAAATTTTTTAAAAAGGTGTACAAAACTAAGCTACAAAATGTTACATTCTAAAAATAAACATATTTACACTAAATCTGTTACCTCAAACATTTTATATGACTTACTTGTATATATATTTTTTAGAGATTTCAAAACCTAAGTTACTTTCGTGGCACCCCTGTATATTTCAGATATTCTGGAGACTTTATTTTTCCTTCTCTGTGTATTCTGAATAACCATTTCTATGAGTCCCCTTAATTGCATTTTTATATATGGATTTTTTGTTTGTTTTTCTTTAAGGCTTATCGGCTTCGGCAAAATGTTAATTAATCATTGCTTTGGAATTCGCACAGCCATTAAAGAAGCTCCCGGAGAATCAACATATATACACAGATAATAAAATCTGCGCCATATGCGGTAGATATTCCACCACGAACAGTGCGTTTCAGGGCTTTAACCCTATAATATATATGTATAAAATATATAAAGAGTGAAAGAAGATCTATTTCCTTTATTAAAACCTTAAACTCACAGTTTAACGGGTACCCAAAAATTGCATTAAAAATAATATAAATAATTTTTTTGGGTTTGAACAATGAATTAGCTGTCAAATATAATAAATTGTTATTCATGGGCCAAAGTTAACCATATCAATGACCGATATAATTATTATATCTTTTCTTATACTCTGTGTTGAAACGCACTGTTTTCAGATACACAGATTGCAGCTCAACTTGCTGTCTGACATTTTCTTAGAATATATCTCGCGCCACCAGCCTTTTTGCCTTCTGTTTGCATTTTTAGACATATTTTTCGGTTCGTTGCCGTTTTATCTGGAAGCGAATGTTGACGCAGCCATTGAAAATAAAATTAACGCAGCTGCCGCTGCTGCTGGCGACTAACAATCGATTTTGTTTACGATTGACTGGAAATACGGCGAGCTATCCAAACAATACAGGAATAATAAAACCTGAAGATGAGCGGCGCTGACTTAAGATTTATTTTTGTAGCAGTAATCAGTTGATTTCTGAAAGTGCAAGGATTCGGGTCATAAATTAAACGAGGGCGTGTTTCTAATAACACCAATGACGGAGGCTTGTTAAGTTTAGATTCGGCTAATCTGCATTTGTAATTCAATTGATTTGTTGTCAAACATGCCAAAAATTCCCAGATAATACACTGATTACTTATGGATTGCGATCAATGACGTCTAAGGAGAAGATGGAGCGAAAATATGGCACTTAAAATACTCATTAATCTTATTTAGATGGAGGTAATGATTCTGTCAGATTCTATATAATAAAAGAGGAAGTAGTTCATATACGAAGTATTTTTATATATTTTTTATAGATATATTAACATATATTTTGTAGGAAAACAAAAAAATTAACCAAGTTGTCAATTAAATTAGATTACAGTAAATACGACACGTTTCTATAAATTACTATCTTAGTTTGTTTAGCACGTTTATTAGATAAAAGTACTAAGTAAAATAAGACAAGAACCAGATACTAAAAGTCTAAGCCAACTGATTTAAAGCAAAATTCAAATGGCTGATCTAAACGTTCTAAAACACCTCTAAAAAAAAAGGGTAATATCGATTGTGAACGTGCTCTAAAGCAGGGACGCCCAGCAATAATATTTAAGAGTCATTGGCGATAGCTTATTGATATATATAGTGGTGTATATGCACAGCTAAGTGCGCCTGAACATTTATTGCAGTTGATTGAATTAAACGCAGGCATTTAATAAATAAACGGAACAAGGTTCATCCACTTTGCACTCTCGGCCAAGACAAAGGAAAAGTGACACAGAAACATAGTTGTGGGAAGCGCAAAAGCAGAAAAAATAATAATAATAAATAAACTGATAAAATGCATCGGCGACATGTGCCAGTCTCCCTCCATAGCCCCACATTTGACACACAAAACAAACCGATCTCACGATCGCCAAAGACAATCACCCGGCCACAAAAAATACATGACTTTGACGACTTTGATTCGAGTTCGATGTCGATGTCGTGGCTGCCTCGTGGATGGTTTGTGCCCAGTGGATGTCAATGGAAAAAAGCACAACTGATCGGATCGGGGTTTCATAATTCCAAAATCAACAAATCTTGTATTTCTCTTCTGATTTTTTGATTCGTTTCTTAAAGTTTTGCAAGCAAGTTAAGTAAATGACACAGAAACCAACAAGGTGCTTTGCTTACTTCCATAGAAGTTGGTTAGATAAATAAGCAGGAAAAAAGAGCGGATACAAAATAATATTATTGCAGACTTCCTCAAGAAATAAAATTTATAGAGATCAAGTTAAAGCTTTAATTTAAATTAGAGAGCCTCTATGAAGCTATGTTTTCTAAATGCAACTTTAAAGTTCTTTCGTGTACAAACTCATGTTTTCCTTTATCTATAACGATTCCAGAAATGCAAATCCCTCTGGTCAGAGATAGAGTTTTTGACTTCATCAAAGGAAATCCAATCAATGGGAAAACATTCCCCCAAACCACGAGGAAAGGTGGCTTACTCTGTCATTTAATCGGAGCCCCCCCTACTTTATTTTTTATGTTTTTAATAGACAGGTGGTGTCAAGTGAGGCGGCTGAGTGAGAATAGCAATTAAGTTCGGTAAAGCGGCTGCCGTTCCTTTATAGGGTCTTTAATTAACTCAATAAGAAAATTGTATGCAAATTGTTATGGGTTTTCCATTAGCGCTTGACCTCAGGAGACATCAGTCAACCGTATATCGAAAGGGGGGAAAAAATCAATGGAAGGCGAGGCAGGGCGAGGCAAGTGGGCGTGGCAGGCGTTACCAAGTAAGTAGGGCTTCCCTTGGCACTTTTGCTGATGCTGGCCGAAACGAGGAGGAAGGCGACTCATGCAGTTCGGCTCGAAGGGGCCCCTCGACTTACGGGCCACTAACGACTTGCTGGCCTTTTAGCAGTTAACTCAAAACTGTCTCTGTCAGCCCCTCAGCCCACATTAAACGTTACGTTTTGTTTTGATATGCATGTGTGGCATGTGCGCACACTTGTGGCCAAAATAATAGCACCAGAATGTGGACATCGAATTACTGTTTAATTTTAAATAAGGTAATATCTTTATTAGAAATTCAAATAAAAAATGTTACGAAAGTTTCCAAAATTAGATTTATTTAAAAAAGATTTAAGTTCTTAGTTAATTTCTTTGTAGTTTTAATTTTAATAACTTAGAGGAATAAACTATTTAAATAAAAAACACACTGACTGTTGCACTCAGTAGCCATTGGATACTGATGAGGGATAGGATGGATGCCTCCCAAAGGGGAATTCCGCTTGCTTTGAAGCTAGAATTCCCAACTGCAAATTTCGGGGGAAAAAAAATCGATCAGAAAAGGCTACTGATGAAGGATTGAGTGGATTCCTCCTAAAAGGGCATTGGTGTATGCAAGCTCTAGCATTGAACCCTGAATTAACAAAACGCTGAATGTAAAAAATGGATACTGATGAAGGATTGAAACAGCTGTTACGAGGCCACATTTGCTTGATTTTGTTTCCTAATTAAACTGTTCAAATTAACATTTAGAATTAGAGTGTATATTCTCTTGACCGCAACTGTTGATCCACACAAAACATGTTCGCTGAAAGAGCGGACCAGAAATCTGCATAAATTAAATTATATTGTAAACAAAATATTTATGGCGCGGCGACGCAGCGGCGACCAAGAGCTGTAATAAATTCGCGCTTTAAAAAATAAAAAAGTCACCAAGAAACGAGTTTCGGGCCAAAAATATTTCAGCATGAATTTTGTTGTCACAATATGAGTGAAACATGGGGGCATGGCTTACCAAGGAAAAACACAAACTACCGCGAAGAGGCCAGAAGTTGTCATCAGGCAGCACTTCAGTTAACAAACACACAGTACACACACACACACAATCGAAAATGCACATCAACTATATTATTATTATTATTTAACTGTTCACGTCGAGTTTTATGCTAATTCGCGGCCATAACAAGTCAGAAATGCTCTGCGGTTATGGCCAATAAACAGCAAATGAAATTCTTTCAATACCTGAATTTTTCACATCAAATTGCAGGCGCGTATATCTGTTTGTCTAATTACTTTAATCTTTACAGGTTTTAATGGCTATATACTCTATTAAAATTCTATCGCTCCAGCATAGAGCTGCCTTTAAAACTTACTTACTTTATATCCATTAATCTTTGGACTTCAAGTGGAACTTTCTTTAGCTCTTATAATATTATAATCACTTTGAAACAAGTTCTTATCTGAGCTTTTAAGTTGGCAATCTAATTTCCGCCTTCAGGCTTAAAGATATCTTAAAATTCCCTAGACCATAAACCCTCCGAAAAACCCACGACATTTTAAATTCTTTTTCTGTTTCCAAATTGATTTCTTATAAAAATAAAGTCTTTAATGAATTCACATGGAGAGAATATCTCACAAATTGGCCGGCCATTCATGGCGGGGCCCGGAGAAGAGATCATTTAGCAATTCAAATCGCCGGGGCAGGCCAGCGTCAATCAAGCCCGACTCGAACGATATGTATAAATGATCATGTCCGAAATAAGCATTATATTAGGCAGACTGCGGGAAGAAACAAAAAAATAGGCCCCAGAGTCACGTAGACCCGTCTATACACTCCACTCTATAGCATTTCAATTATTTCGCTCTGGCGGAACTGAGACATCGAACACGCAAGTGGAGTAGACGCCGCAAGTGTTCCGGTTTATATTTCGTCTGTATATATTCCAGCGGGCCAAGTCGGGCTCAAAGTGGTTTGGGAAATTAATGTCATGTTGATGTATGCAAGAATCATATATAATCTCGGCGTTATAACCTAATTTGATCGCCGCTGAGCGAGCTACACATATCACCTTGACATACCTAACTCGGAAAATGTATGATTCCACTCTGGGTTATGCTGTTACGAGGAATGAGGAACAAACCCCCGTTGCGGGCGATTGTGAAATAGTTTTATAGCCTATATAGGCTGGGCACTTAGCGTTTCAGAACTGGAGAGTCATAAATATAAATTGTTTTTGATTAAAACAACCGATAAAACACTTTAGCCAAAGGTCGAACACAGAATTTTATCAAAACAAACCACAGTGAATCGCAAAATAAAACAAAAACTAGATCATTTATCAAGAAACACACTTCATTTTTGTATTCATACACGAATTCCTTCAAATCAATTCCGCAATTAAACGAGATAAATTATTGAATTGATAATCAAATTTTTCGATTAATGAATGGAGCCAATTATCGAGATGATTTCGATCAGACTATCGAAGGTCAGGTATTTTCAATGAAGCTTAGAAAATGTTATGCCAAATATAATGGCCTAAATCAAGTTAATTAAATCGGACAGCATTATTTAAAGAGATAAACAAAATATTCTGATGTCAGAATCAGAAAATCATGTTACGCCATCTTGGGCAGTATAAAAGGGCGTATCTACAAATATCTTTCATAATATTTTCCAAGATTATGGCAGCTTTACATATGACACAAGTACAGACTTATTCAAAGTCCCAAAAAGAAATAATGCCTCTTGATTATTATCGCACAGATGCTTGAGAGAGATCGGTCATTGTGGCAAAACAACAATGTTTAATTATAATCGCTCACATTATTTGCTGTAAAAATTATTTACGCTGCTTCCTCGCCTGTTTCGAGTTGAGTTCCCATTATCTGTCAGCGACGAGAGCGTTGACAAATATTTTTGAGCTTAATCAAATTACGCTATAAAGGTCGTACGTCGGTTTTATCTTATCGCGGTTGCCGTTGCCGTTGTCGTTGTCGTTGTCGTGGTTGCCGTGCGTTGCCCGATTTCCACAGCTCTGAGATTCCCAAGTGGCTGTTCCTCGCCTCTGACACATCATGTGGGGAAAAGTGGTGTATATTAGCTGCATTTCCTGTTCGCATCTCGTCCATCTCACACTTCCACTTCCTTCCGCCGCGATAAAAGGCGGAAACCACTTTAATGCCCGTCCACAATTTGTGTGCAGCTTATCAAATGCATTTTCCTACCCGCCCCGCCTTTCTATGCATATTTTAAATATTTTTACGGAGAGAAATATAATAAAGTCAATGAACTGCGCATGCGTTGGGTCCGAGAGACCGAGGAGCAGATAAGACTGGAGGTTTCTTTTTTTTTGGGGGCGGCCTAGGCCTATCTAGAGGAAAGTGTTTTACAATCCGACCAATGGGGTTCACGGATTCCGGGGTTTCGGGTATTCCCTCCCCACATACTTTACAAAAAACCCACTCGGCGGCAACTCGGCAAGTGGGTGTCAATTACTGACTCTGGAATTTTTGGGGTCCGAAATCCGGAGACCTCGGGGCCCCACCACCCTTCGACTCGAGTGGGCTGATCTCGCATTAGTCACGCCGAAAACATGACAGAACGAACGACTTATCCATCTTGAAAGCTCAGCTGAGTTGGCTGCTCTTTAGTTTTTCACATTTCGAAATCACAAAATGTCTGCCATAAATTCCAAAGTGAACAATTGAAATAAATTTTCGCGCCATGAGCAGAGCACGCCGACTGCATACAAATTAACTATTAAAAAATTCATAGAACTTATACATGGACATAAACAAACAGACAAACAACGAGCCAGCAAGTAGTAAATGTATGCAAAGAGCAGCGCCCACTTGGCCCGATGCTCATGGCAAAAAAATCCGAGATACAAAATCCCCAAGCCGAAAGCCAAAGCAAAATAAACTTAAATTGAAATTTATGATTTTTAATGACCTGTTGACGGGCATTTGCTTTTGCTTTAACGTTTGCCTCTGGTCCGGTCCGGCTCGCATTCTATTTGCAGGCACTGTGTAATTGCCAAAAACGAAGTGTAAATACACAAAAATTCAAAGAATTTTTGCAGCTATTGCCAATTTATTACAGGCAGTTATTGATCGATGACCTTTTACGATATGTCTGTGCAATACTTTGACTTTAAATACTTTTGGTTAAGCCTTTACAACCCATTTTAATAATATTAGGACTTCATATTTCCTATAGACAGTTCTGAAATCTTTCTACATACATATAAATTTCATTATTATAATTACAAAATCCTAGTAATTCCTTTAGGAAACTAAGTATACTTTAGAGCATGCTTGCAGATCGATTTAAAATCGATATTTCCTTATAAAAACATCGAGCTTTTGATCGGCTTTTAATTATTTCCAGCTCTATTGCAGACTTCTTCTCTCTTTGTCATTAAGAAATATTTACCAAGCGATTTAATCATTTATCAGCTCTGCTATTAAAATGTGAATCAGATTTCTGTGATTAAATCAGCACAACTATTACCTAATACATTGGCCAATATTTATTAAATACTATTTACTTGTAATATTTCTTAGTTTTTGGGAATTTTTTTTATTGGCTTTTTTTTTTGAGAAATATGCAAACGGTATTCAATACGTCAACAAAAATTCCTGGTATGCGCATTATAAAAGATTTAAATTCGACACGACAACTCGGAAACATTTCTCGTGTCGCTCTTCGCAACGCCCACATGGAACATGCCAAAATGTTTCCAACCGATCCTATATGTACCTATGTGCACCTCTAACTAAAGCCACATATGTATATATATAAATTCACGAAAATTCCGACTAAATTTGAGTGTGTGCTGGTTGGAAGGAACCTTGGCAAGCGTCAAGAACAAATACAAAAGTTTGTTTTGCTTTGGTTTCTGGCTTTTGTGTTTTTGTTATTTTTGGTGAAGCTTTTCAGACTTCAAAGTGTCCACCTGTGCATTTTTCTTGGCCTGACATTAGTCGGTTCCGGGAATCGCTGAAGTAGATAATACATGGCCAAGAGAGCCAGATACTTTTCTGGCCCCTTGACAGAGAAAGAAAATGGGAGAACCAATTATACTTCTAATAAGCAATAATAATACTATTATTATGATCCATTTTTAAAGGTAAATATTGACTAAACCTAAAGATGGTATTTAGTTTAGGGTTCATTAAACATTATTTATTTTTAAGAAAAGATTAACACTCGGACGAATTAAAACAAAACCTACATATCATCATCAGCAGAGGATTAAAAATACAAAACAGACACATGCCGATGATTATGGCTTTAATTTACCTTTTCTCCGATATTCTGTCTGGCTCTTAACCTTAAGGCAGGTTCTGCGTGTGTCGGGCTCCGATCTTGACTGTTGGTGCCCGACCATGATCTATCTTTTAGTGATACTTTCAAATATTTAAAAGAGAAGCTCGTGAATTAAATTAGGTTAGATGATTTCTATTACCAAAAAAGCTAGGTAAATTTCGGATGATTATGAAATTTTTTAAAATTAAATGACCCGAATTTGTTCCCTCTAACTCAAGAAATACTTTTTTTTTTAATTTTTCTTGTTACTTATGTTGCTTATGAGTTCACTGCAATCTGCAAAAGTTATGTTGAAGTTTGCTTGGCTATTTAGCCGCAAGCCATCTCGTGTTCCTCTGTGAATTTTGTTGTTTTTCGAGGTGTTGCTGCTGCTGCTGCTGTGTGTGAGTGAGTAGTAGTAGTTGTTGGCCCCCGTCGATCGTGGTTGTACTCTGTCATTAACAAAACAACTGTTGCGACCTTCACATACCAGAGCAGCCAAGCGACTGTGCGGCGAGCGAGGCGAGCGCTGCTGACTCAAAGCGAGCAGAGATCGCTTATGTGTATGTAGGTACATACCCCACCGATATATAGACGGATCGTACGTATATACATATCGAATATATTGAAATAATAAGGCGAAAAATCCGACTGCAAAACGTGAATGCGAACGCAAACGCGAACGGAACGCAAGCTGAACGACGTCAACGTCTCCGCCTCGAAATTATATTCGCCCGATCGTCATACTCGTGTTATATCGTATCTGATAGAATTTAGCCCGCAATAATGCAGCAGAGAGCAGGGAGCGGGGAGAGGGGGTTTCCCCCATTCCCCATTCCCCATTCCATTCCATTCCGATCCGATCCACATCATGCCATGCCATGCCATACCATTGTGTTGGGGCCGCATTCCAGACACCGGGGTCGTGTGTGTGCGAATTGAACCCAGAAATACTGGGAATATGTATATGCGGAAGGGGGGAAAATATGCATATATAGTATATGCAATATGCACTTCACATATCTGGATCGCGGGGATATGGGGTGTGCATATTTTGATGGGAATTTTTAGACATTTCCCTGGAAAATAAAGGCACCCCTGGTAATTGTGGGAGCCAAGTAAGTTGCCTTTAACAATGGCCACACCACAGCTTGTCAAGAGCAACAAAATTGCATTACATTTTATGAATTAAGTAAGAATATTTCATATTGCGAGTATATACATATATCTTAAGAATGTTTTCTTTTCCTATGAAATATTTTTAATACTTTTCCTATAGAAGAAGTACCTTCCTTCTAGGATAGATTGCATTTTATCTGAGAATTTAAAAGTTAAGAACCTGTGTGTCTTATACCCCGGCCAGATAATTTTATGTTTTTTCTGTGGCTAATAGAATTAATGTTAATATAAAATTAGGTAAGACGTTTCAATAAAAATTCCACTAATTTTTCCAGCCACTTTTACCATTCCAACTATGGTTAAACTATTAATTTTGATATAATATAAGACATGGTTTCCCCCAATAATTAAAAGTCAAATAAAATTAGCAGCCAGCCTGCCAAAATTCCATATTTAATTATAGACCTTCACCTTTTTTTTTCTTCATTTTTGTTTTGATATTTTCACCTATAAATTCAATTTGCTTTTCGCAGACACTTTGGCTATTCTCTGCACGAAACACAAAAAACGCAAAAGAATATGGTTTTTATAAATAAATACTGTTTTGCGTTTGGCTTCTCTGCAGACAGTTTGGGAATTCACATCATGGCCAGAATTATTTCAAATATTTATTCATTATTTCTTTTCGCTTTGCAGCAGCAACAACAGCTACAGCTACAGCTATAGCTATAGCTCAGACATGAAAATACTTTTCAACGTTGTCTACAAATAATAATAATAATAATAAGGCAGAGAATGAAAGCTGCCGCGTCGGAATGCTGGGATCGAAAAAATGCCGCATGTCAAATGGGCCAATTAACATTTCTGTTATTTGCCGCTTTTCGTCGTCTTGTGTCGCCTTTTGTTTTATAAATAAATATATGCTTTTGTTCAAGATTTCATTGTTGCCAGCGAGGTATGCAAAAATGTGGCCAAATTTGTTGTTTGCCGTTTGGTTTCGACGCCGGCTCTTTGGGCCTTAAGTGAATTATGCACGCATATGCATACTCTCATCATCATCCTCCTCCTGCCTCTTCATATTTCTCCCTAATGTCTAGCCATAACAATAATTTCTATATAAATCCGCGGTCCGTTCGAACCGAAACAAAATTCCAAAAGATATCGTTTTCTGGTTTGTTTATTTGTTTGTTTATCTCGCACACACACACGCCACAGACACAGACACAGATACAGATGCAGAGATACGGATACACCCGAAACTCAAATGCTAAGAACTTGAAAGATTTCCAATTTTATGGTAAGCGCTCGTGGCATACCATGGAATTTTAGTCTGTAGCTCTGGGGCCTGGCCATAACCGATTGGCTTTTATTGATTAAAGAATTTTTTGTTTTTCTGCTGCTGCTGCTTCTCGTTTTTGTGGTTTTGCGTTCTAATGTTGCCGTGTATAAAAATATGGCGGTCAGGGTCGGATTCTAAAGATAAGTAAGTGAAACGAACCAAAAAATAGTGGTGGTCTCAAAAAAGTGAAAAGTTTTGAGTTAGTTTTTAAAGTTCACGAAACTAAAGAGCCCGAAATGTTTATTAAATAATTTTTTTTAAATAAATTTGTATTAAATAATGTAAATTTGGTAAAAAGGAACAGAGCTCTTTCTGACTCGACTTCAATTATTTATTTATGACAGAAAAACTTTAAAATCTTGTCAAAAGGCATCAGCAACCAGCAATCTTTAGCTGTTTCACTACGGAGTTACCACTACCTTCATCAGTACCACTTGCTAGACGATTACAGCTAAACCCTGTTGGGAATTCTAGTGCGTACAAAATGTATAAAGTTGAAATCTTCAATAAGTAAGAAGCAATTTTTTTCCTTACAAACAAAAATTTAATTAAAAGGTTAAAAAAGGGCTAATTATTATAATGTTTAAATACTGTAAATAAATAAATTTTATAAGCTTATTATTATTTCCATAACTTCATACTAATAATCAACAAGTTTAAAGGATAAGTTTTAATTGTGAACTAAATAAATATTAACGTAATTTATCGTAAGAAATAAAAAACAAGAGAATTTACTCCGAAAACATATTTTACAGCTGGCGACAAGTTCCGGTTATCTTACGGATACATTTGCATACTGTTATTAAAAGATACTTATCTGGAGATCTGGCGCGTGTTTCGCGACCAATAAGGAAAAACAAAAATCGGCATTATATAAACCAATTTAGATATATTCTTGCAGCGACAAAAAAATACAAAATAAACATTAAAAAAATATATTTATTAGCGGCAGCAGATGCACACACGAAGTGTATCTTTATCTGTATCTGTGTGTGTGTATGATCATTTACTGTGGAGCAAACAAATAAACAAACATGCATAAATAACTCGTTGCAGTTGCAGCAGCAGCAGCAGCAATAGTTGTTGCTGCTATTGCTATTGCCTTTGCCTCCAGCAAAGCAGAGCGAGAGCGAGATCGACAGACTGCGGGAGAGCGGCCATGCGAGCGAGATAGCTGCGGCTCAGGAATGCGGTTTTGACAAGTTCTTCTAAAATTGTACGGGCAACTTTGCTATTTACGCTATGAAACAACAACAACAGTAATAGCAGAGGCAGCAGCGAGTGAGAGAGAGAGAGGCAGAGCAGCAATGTGTGCGAAGGAGCACGGAAAACAGAACATGAAAAAATGCCAGCAACAGCAAAAGCAACAGCAACACACACAAGATGGTGCGCGATCGCTGTGAGAGAGCAGAGAGCAACAACAGCTACAATAGTACACGAAGGAAAAATATAATTCTTGTAATTTTAATACAAGAATATATATATTGCAGCTGTATTTATTTAAAAAATAAAAATTTATTTTAGATAATACTGCTTCGAATAACAAAATTAAAAATTAAAGCAACACTTTTATTTTCAATATAAATGTATTTTTTGTTTTTTATTTTGATAAACTAAATGTGATCTTAAAATTTTTTTTTCAGTGCACACAGCAGCAACAAACTATGCAGCAATGTCGCCGCAGTCGCAGTCGCTAGTTGAACGAACGCCACGCGAGTGGAGGGCGAGGGAACGTTGGGGGCGTGTTGGGAATGCCAGAGTGCGGCAAAGTAAATGCATTTTGTGTTTGGAAATAGGCTGACGACGACGACGACGACGGCGACAGCGATGGGGTTCCTGTTGTAGTTGTATTATAGTTGTTGTTGCTGGCGGAAAATATTTCAAAGTTGCTGTGAACTCACAGCGGCAGCGGCTGGGGCAGCGGCACCAATTGAATGCAATTTGTTTGGCTGTGTGTGAGTGCATGCATTTATTAAAGCAATGCGCGCCAGCATTGCCTTAAATGCCAAAGCTAACTACGAATGTATGTATCAAAGGCATTACATACGAGCACTGAAAAAAATACTGCTCTTGATGGTTATCATATTTTAGTCATTGCAGGATAGGTTACTGTTAACCACTTCTTCACCTTGATTATTTAGAATTATTAGACTTAAAATTTAATAAAAATTTAAATAATATTTAACAATATCTATAAAAAATTAAAACAAAAAATCTATATAGAAAATATTGAATATTGAATATTGAATATTTGTCTTTTTTTGGTTTCATAAATCATTTTATTATATTATTTATTAATAAGTTCTCATAAATATATTATATATAATTTTTTATACACAAACTAAAATGTAAATTAAAAACTTATTTAACTTAAACCCCTGTTTCTTTATGTGTACATATGTATCTACTACTATGTAATCTACGCCCTGCTTTTTTGTATTTGGCAAACATTCCAAGAGCTTGGCAACATTTTCTGTTGCTGCTGTTGTTGCTGCATTTGTTGCCGGGGACGACAGGCAACATGCAGCCCATAAAAATGTTCTTATTTATGTACATATTTTGCAGCAGGCGGCGGCAGCCAGCAGCAGCAGGAGGAGGCGGAGGTAAAGTCAGTTGCTTTGACATGAATGTCAGCTTTGCGCATTTAAGCAGTTTAATCAACTTTTTTTCTTTTCCTTTCTTTCTTTTTATTTTCAGCCCTCTTTGCCTGCTCTGCCAGCCGATGTCCCGCTCTACGAGCCGGTTTCTGTTGGCCAAACCATTTTCCATGTGCCAATGCGCCATGTGCAGCGTGTGCATCCTATGTGGAGTGCACAAGCACACACACACACACACACCAGCTAGAGAGGGGCGTGTGACATAGAAAAAAAAAACAGAAACCAAGAAATTGGGATCTGCGAAAAGATCTTTTTTGCGCATTCCTTCGACCAGGCAAGCATTCCTTCATCCGAGCTGTTGCCCTGACCTACAAACCAATAAATTCCAGCTTAAATATCTCAAGAATGCGCGCAGAGTCGAAGAAGAAAAAAAGAAAACGAATCGAAGAAACGACCGGATGAATTATGCGCTGTGGTAAACATTTTGACAGCACACAAAAGATACTTTGCAAAAGATACAGCCGGGCGAAGGCACAGCTACAGCAACGGACACAGATACAATTCAAGTGGCATCCCAGGAATGCCGATATACAGCTAAAGTCCACATATGGCCGGCCTCGCTGCTCCCCCTCCTCACGCTCCCGTTCTGCCTCTGCCTTATCACTTCATTAGGCCATAAATTCGACAACAAAACGAAATTCCACAGTTGAACGAACAGCAGCAAACAACTCGAACACCTACGAGATACACAGTTACCGATTCAGATACATTCCTCAGCAAAAACCGATGCCGGAGCCACAGCCGCAGCCCCCTCCATGTTAATTATGCTCCTGCAGCCGCTGCATCGCATTCGAAAGATACAAAAAACACGACGAAACAGAAAGAGGGGTAACGAAAAGAAAAGCTAATCTGAAAAATACGAATTTTATGCACTCTAAATCAATCGAATCATCGAAATGAACTAAAATATAATATATAAATGCTGATCAAACTTCTGGTAGAATATAGAGATACAAAATAATTTATCTAGCAAGGCTTTTCTTATAACCACATTATTAGATGGTATTTATTATATTCTGTTCTGTTACTTATAGATAAACTCCTTAAAACTGAATCAGAAAGTCATTAGGAACCCGAACATTCATTCCAGTTCTACAAACATCTGCTCAGAGTCATAATGCCCCGCCTGAAAGGTTATAAATCGAAGGCCTCTCACACACAACAAATGCGCGTGCGCCTGCGCGCAGAGGCCCATAAGCCTCATCATCGCATAGCCCCCCGCAGACTCATCTGCATCTCCTCCTTTTGGGGCACAACGCAGACTCTTAAGAATATGTGTTATGCGCACTCAAATGGCATTCGGAAAGTGCTACTGAAAAATAACACAAAAGTTTCGTGCAGCCAACAAAAGGGCCCGAATTCAGGGTGGGGTTGGTATGAGATGGGAAGAGACGATCCCCAGCTTAAGACTCTGACTCCTATGGAATGCTTAGGTGTGAGTTGTGCTTAGGGCTGCGTTGGTTAGACCATAAAAGTATTTAGTCATGGCAACTCTAGGAGCAGCTGATTAAGGCGAATGCCATTGTCCTCACACTCCGAGCGTGTCCAGTGCCTGATTAGGGCAATTAATTGCCGGCGACCAAGTCGGGAAAGAGGGATGATGAGTCCCCTACTCGTTGGTTCTTCCCTCCTCTGAGGTTCACAACAAAACACTACAGCATTTCATGGGAAAGTGTTTTTAAAGTAGCAGATTAAAGTCTTGTAAATCGGTTTCTCCGCTTGGACTATATCTGTGTTCTGTACTGTTTTGTATGGCAAACAGCTGCAATTAATAAAACATATGCCCAAGGCTTGGGACATGGCCCAAATGAAGTATATAAGGTCTAAATTGGTTATGTTTTTTGCTAGAAATCCCAAGAGAGTCCAATTATCAATTATGTATACTTTTCTGTATTATTTCAGGTGCTCTTCAAGAGAAAATTCAACAGAGAAAACATTTGAAAATTCAAGGGAAAATTCATATGAAGAATGCTGTATTTAATAATAATACTTTTCTGGAATTCAGATAATGATGCCTTATAAACTATCTACCCCTTGCAAAAAGAAAGGGTATATCTCTGTGGATTTACCTTGAGTGTGCACATTCCTGGGCATGTATTTTAATTTCGTTTCGTTTCATTTCACTTGGTTTATTATTTTCCATATAGCCGCCGCATGCATACATGCAGGAAAATTGCTACCTTTGCACAGATTTCCATGATATATGTATACAGGAATTCACAGACACACATCACGATCAGTCAAGAGCCAACTCAGCATATGGCAAAATTGCGCACACAGAAAAAATATTAAATAATAAATAAAATTATTTCTAAGAAATCCTATTTGAATTAATCATATTAAGTGAATAGATGTTCTGCTTAAAGAAGTTACATAGATGTTAGCTTCAGAAGTTTTAATTTAAAAGCTCTTGTTTATAGTACTCAAAACCCTCCTTAATTGATTTATATATTGGATATTTCAATGTAATTTACAAGACTTTCCATAGGAAATAATATTTCTTTATGTGCAGACAACGACGATCAGCTTGCAGTCGAATGCAGAAGCAAAATTAGCGAATAAAAACAAAAAAATCGCCTGAGGATCGCGCGTGCAGGCAGCCAGCTCGAAATCCAAAGCCAAATCCAAATCTGAATCCCAATTCCGAGCCACAACCTCGGCCGGTAATAACCCAGACGACCAGAGAGCCACCAGAATCGCGGCCCTATCCACGTCTCCTCAAACATAAAAAACAAAAAACAAACAAAAAAACGATCGCCGGGCGTAGAGTAACTTAATTTTTTGCTCACGTCTGCAGTTTCTGTAAGTGAAAAATTGTTCAGCTGCGCGAATGACAGCTGAATTATTATAAATCGATATGCTGGCCACTTGGAGGAGATTCACGAGGGAAAAAGCACACCAATAATGGCGAAAAATGGGGGCTAGTCCGGAGTTACAATGTAGGGAGAGCCTAAGGTGCGATACACAGTGGAATAAGTAGGCTTAAATTATATAAAAATAATATAATATGGTTTTGCAACTCGATAAAGTGCTCTTAAAATATTTTAAGTTGCTTTAAATTGTTATGGGATCTTGTCAAATATATTATATATATATCTTCTCTGGAACTTTAAATACAAGCTATATTGCTATATTGAATATTTAAATCTTTCATAATACCTTTAAATCTTATTATTTATGCCCTTGATGATGTATTTTATATTAAGGGCTTCCCGGGGAAGTTGTTTTAACAAAATACCTTCATACTGTAGGAGAAGCGCATAAAAAATACGACAACATAATGGTCTTTATCTGTCAGAGCAAAATGGCAAGGCAAGGCAAGGCAACAACCCTTTGCTTGTTTTAACTGCCGATTCTCCCCCCGCTTCCCTCTTAATTAGCACATGTTGAAAAGGAAATCATTATGCTTGATAAAAATCACAAGTGTTGATTGCTGAAGAACGTCGCCACTGACATGCAACAAGTGCGAGACAGGAAAAGTCGTTGCAGAGATCCCGTCGTCATCGTTGTTGTCGTTGGCTGGAAGTTGTTGCAACTTTTTCAGATGGCAGTTGGTGGCAACTTGCAGCAGCAGCAGCGGCAGCAGCAGCAGCAGCTCTGGTGGAAAAACAGACGCTAAAATGGGCAAAACATGCGGTGCGCGAGAGGAGCGACTAAAAGTTCGTCTATGTATCTGTCAGATACATTATGTACCCATGTGCCTATCTTTGGCCAGAGAGTGTCGCTGCTGTTGCTGCTCTTTGCTGTTGCAGTGCTTGTTGCTGGTTGCAAGTGCAAAAGAAAATATTTTTTAACGCTTCGGGCCGCGTACAGCAAACTAGAAAATGTTGCTGCTGCTGGCAAAAGCCGCGCGTTGCATTCATGCGCGTAATCAAATTGTAATCACAGCTTCGACTGCTGCATGTTGCAGCAGGGAGCAGCAGCATCAACAACTGCTGCTCCCTCCTCCCGTTGCTGCTGCTGCTGCTGTTGTTGTTGTTGTTAAGTGGAAATACTTGTTGCACAAATGCAATGCAT
Organism: Drosophila pectinifera; assembly: GCA_008042775.1. Classification (NCBI taxonomy): domain Eukaryota; kingdom Metazoa; phylum Arthropoda; class Insecta; order Diptera; family Drosophilidae; genus Drosophila; species Drosophila pectinifera. The sequence continues at coordinate 60,571 of VNKC01001611.1, read as the reverse complement.
GCTGCTGTTGCTGCTGCTGCTGTGTATCTGCATCTGTTGCCCGCATACAGTGGCTGTTGCCTAAATACAACGCACACAAAAAATAACTTGTAAAGACAAGTAGCAGAAATTTCTAATGGAAAATTATTAATATCTATCAATCTTATTACTATAACAAATTTTGTTTAAATACAGAAAAAACCTAAAATAATAACAAGACAAGGAAAAATGTGTTTTTCATAATTTGTATGAGTGAGTAATATCAAAGCTTACCCAAAATGTTTATTAACTAGCAGCAACATTAACAAACACTTAAATAATAACAATACTTTAAGAAAAGCATTAAAAATAAATCAGAAATTGGACAGGTTTGACCAGCTATAACTAAGAAATTAGAGATACAATTACTATTTTAAATATATCTTTGACAATTTTGATTTATGCTTCATAGACTTAATTGGCTAACACGTTTTTTCCAATGATGTATGACATTTAAATACTTAAATAAATGGAAATGGGTGTTGGCATCGTTTTTGTGGCAATTATCACTGTAGGTGCAGCAGCAGCGGCAGCAAACGGCAATTGCATCTGCATTCTTTCCACTTTTCTTGCTGCTGCCGCTGCAGTTGCTGCTGCGGCTGCTGCTGCTGCATTGCCTTGTGCAATTTATTAAATGAAAAATGCCGTTTTGCAGCTTTCCAAGTTGCTATACATGTACAGAGCCACAGAGCTACAGAGCAGCTATATCTATATATATATAAATATATATATATATATGTATATACATATCTAGATACATGTGCTGGCATCTTTCGCTGCGAAAAGCCAAATTGAATTTTATGCAAATTTTTTCGTAGCTCGCTTCGACTTGGATAGAAATCGCCACATCTAATGCATAATGCCTGCCTGCCAGCTAGCTGGCACACGCATGCCTCACCCCTATTTTTTCAGCTCTTGTTTCGTTCTTTATGCAATTGGTCGATCGATTTAACGATCCATCGCTCCAGTCGTTCCAATCACTCCTAACTGCTCGATTATTCGTTCTTGAATCAAAATGCCACAGGTGGAATTAGAACGCTACACAATCTGGTTAAGAGCGGACTACACAGAGAATAAAATGCCTGACTTCTTGCAGTTTTATTCTTTACAGAGATCTTCAGACTTGCGATTCAGCTTCAGCTCTAGAATCCAGCCTCGGCCTCTTAAGCCGCTTCTTTCTCTGTGTACCTTTTCCTTTTTGTTTTTTCTTATTATAATTTTTTTTCGCTACCGATCTCTCGGATGCAGATACTCCGCCAGTACAGCCCCCGCCGCTGGCGCCACTCTGTCCGACTTATGACAGCAATCGTTAAGCGCTTTCGCTAGGCCTTTTTGGCGGCGATTTGAGTTTATGTAAAACAAACGAGTTCGAGCTGGAGCTCGAGTTCGAGTTCGAGTCACTACTCTATCCCCCGAACTGGTAGCTATTTTTTGCTTTAAGCTTTTCGATTATTTTATTTTTGGTGGCCGCCTCTGTGAATAGATCGAGAAACTGTCACCAAACACGTTTCTGTCCGAAACTCACACAAAAATATTCCACTGTGTTGCCGCCTTGTTTGTGGCTAAACAATTGGCCAAAAAAAGTATGGCGAAAAAAACTGAGAAATTCAAGAAGAGGACGGCGGCGAAAAAATGCCAAATCGCATGGCCAAGTCAAGTCGTTGTTAACTTTTGTTTATACAAAAAAAGGGAAAAGAGAGGGCAACGGCAACCGAAAAAAATCACAAAAAATACCACCCGTCGTCGAAATGCTGTACAAACAAGTGAAACATTTATTAAGTCGAATATTCGCTGTACAATGGAAATTCCATGGCATTTGTCATCGCTTTGGAATCCTTAAAGGGGAAATAAATAACTCAGAGACATGAAAGTCATGGGGTTTAACAAGTGACACAAAGAGAATCGTAAGGGAAATGCAGCGAAAGTTACCTATAAATAGTATTACTTACATATTGTATTTAAAATTTTGCTAAAGCCTTAGAAATGTATATACCTGAGGTCAAATCTGTCTAGAATCTAAATACAATTCTCAGCAATAGCTAGGAAAATTAATCATTCATTTCAAGTTCTTCAAACATTCTCAGTCTAATTTTAGCATAAGAAACCTTAGAAAATTTGGGCTATATAGCGTCAGGCCCAGGCAATTATCGGTCGAATTTCAAGGGTATCGCCAATTCGACCTTGCATACCGCCTATATTGGAATAGATATTTATTTTTCTATGATTTTCTGTTGTTGGCTGTGGTGCTCGAAACGTGGCGAGGCCTTTAAAGGCCGCCCGAGGCCTGGCTCGCTTCGCTTTATTGTAGAAATTTATTTATGGTTTATTGGAATTTTTGCGCGCTACCGGCAGCAATTTTTAAAATTCAATAGCAACGCCGCGTGTGAGAGGCGCGCTCGATCGATGGACATTGCGATCGGATACAAGACGTATGGCGAAAAGCGTAAATAATTTTGGTTGAAAATATGCGAGTCTTGCAAAATACCAATAAAGGGTGGGAGGGAGTAACTTGAAATTTTTGTGAGGGAGTGATGGCCAAATCCCTAATGAAATTGTGGCATTTAAATTAGGAAATGTGAGTTGAATAGATACAATGGAATCTTATGTTAACTTATGTAAGGTAAATACATTTTTAACACTGGCAATGAATAAGTACAAATACAAAAGAAATTTAAAGTGTATATTGAATAAGGAAATAAGTTTTGTTCATTTTTATAGGAAAATCTGGGTAACAATCAATCCATTAGATCTTAAATCTACAGCAAAGGCAGGCCAACTAATAAATAGATATTATACCTTGCTAGTCAAGATCTCTCCCTGAAAAATCTTATAGAATTTAAAGGCTCTATATCCCTGGGTGTAACCCTGAAACGTGTACCCAGATACAAACAAGATCGCCGCTCTGCCATGCATTCTGAGGAACATTCCTGCGACATGTGTGCATATACACAATCCACTTGATGCATAACCTAACAAATGCGCAGATGTTTCGTTTCATTTTCAAAAGCCAGCGGGCAAAAGGGAGGAGAGCCGGGGGAAGTACGAAATACTGAAATGCTGAAATTCCACAACGCTCGAAACGGTTCGGCGTTTAATTCAGTGAAACATTTTGAACAATGTCCAGGCAATTTGAAACAAAGGAAATGTTTGTGTTAATTGAAAGCGTGAAGCGCACACAGCCTCACTCAGAAAATAAAACAATAAAACACACAGAAGTACAAGAAAACAGACAAGGAAAAGGCAAGAAAGTTTTCTTTCAAAGTTTCTATGCCTTAGCAGATATTACAAAAGGCTAATAAGCCTTAAAAATATAACTATTTAAAGGGAAAATTCTAGGACAATTAGGTAAACATAACATTTATAACATATTGATCATAAGATCCTTTCAGGTAAATATATGTCTCTTTAAGCAGACAGAGTTTCACGTAATCATAACATCATTTGTATAATTTATAGGGAAATGTCAGAAATGTCTTGTAAAAAGTACAAAACTCCTTTTAAAAAATATGGGAAAATATGAAAACCCAAATATTCCTATTTACAGGTTAAAAAATATAGAATCCTTACTAACACTCAAGTAATTCAATGTATAAACTTAATTTAATTCATATAATTCATAGGATGTCATGAAAATAATAGAATACCTCCCAAAAAAAAGAAAAAAAGACTGAGAGAGCGGGCGAAGAATTTCAGAAATCAATTATTTCGAAACTGCAAAAATTCCTACGAGCATTTTGCAATTGTTTATGGGTAAAGGAGAGACAGAGAGGGAGAGCGGGGCGAGCTAGAGACAAGACCAAAAAAATGTGAGCGAGCGGCAAACTAAAATGTATCTATGAGATACATGGCCTGATGTGGTATCTCGGGCGCTCTCTCTCTCCGCCGCCGCCACTCTCTCGCACTCATTACGTATGAGTTTGTTGGTTTTTGTTTTTGCAGATCATTCGCCGAGCTTTATTTAACTTTTGCTCTCCCTCGCTCTCCCTTGCCGAACCTCCTCTCTCTCCCTCCTCGCGTTTCCTGCCTTTTTCGCCTTTAGTTTACAATTCATTTTTTGTTTGTTGCCACTCTCCTCGGCTCAGTTCAGTTCAGTTATATTTGGAGTCTTAATCATCGCATCGGAATGTTTACTTGAAGTCTCTCCCTCCGCTGCGCTCGTTCCGTTTTGTTTTGCCCGTTCGCCTTGTTTAAAATATGTAATTTATTTCGCCGCTGCTTCTTGCCTCTCGATCGCATTCCTTTACACACACAGCCGCTGACACACACACATACACAGACACACACAGCTGCAGCACGCACCTTTTCCTTTCCGGTTCGGAATCGGAATTTATATGGGTTTTTTTCAGTCCCTCGCTCTTGTTTTTGTTTTTGTTTGCTGAAGCTTCCTGATTAAGCGAGCGGCTGCTGCTCTCTCACCTGAGCCTCGGTACCTTTTACGTTTCATAAGCAGGAATATTTACGTATAAAAGAAAAACAAAAGGGGTTCAAGTACTCGAGAATTAAACAAAATATATTTGGGGAGCTAACTGACGTCGAAAATTAAGGGAAATACACTCTATAGGTTTTAATATTTCACTTTATAAAGCAAAAGTTATTTTATAGATTGAATTAAAATACTGTGGTAAATAGGACAATCGTAAAACATCGTTATATATTATTACTAAATAATTAAATTTAATTGGAGACTGGAGACATTATTTCTTATTCTCTTTCAAGAGAAAAATCTTGGAAAGGCTTAATTCTTCCAATGGGAATTCCATGCTTATTCCATGATTTTTGTAATGTGTTTTTTAGCCGCAATACACTTACCAATCTCTCGGATCCAGCCAGGTGGTCTTTTTGTTGATGTGATCTATGTAGTAGGTCTTGCCGTCGAAATCCTTGGCAATATCCCAGCCATCGGGCAGCGGGAAGTCGCTGTGGTGCTGCTGGTGGTGGTGTTGGTGTTGTTGCTGCTGCTGCTGGGGCCTCAGGTGATGGGGATGCAGGTGATGCTGCGATTGCGACGCTGTCTGTTGTAGATTCGGCATTTTCGTAGTATTTTCTCCCGGTTTGCTTTAAGTGGAGTCTGAGAAAACCTCAATTCAATTTTTTTTTCACCCGACGACGCGCGCTTTTTCTTTTTTTTCTGCTTCTGCCGTTTTTTTCGGGGGGTTTCTCTTTGCGCTGTTTACATTAGCAAAGACATTTCTTTTTATTTCATTCCATTTCTTTCACTCCGCCGATAATGGAGACACACACACACAAAGCGAGCGAGCGCGCGCGTGTAAGCGACAGAGAGAGAGCGAGCGGCGCTCTCAATTATTTATTTTTTTCGTAACTGCATTCCATTCCAGCACAATCGCACACACACACCCACCCATACACACACGCGATCACTGCTCACAGTTGCTGTTGTTGCTGCTGCTGCTTGCTTCTTTCCATTTCGTTCACTCGCATTGGAAACTCTCGTGCTGTTGCTGTTGTGGTTTGTTGTTGCTGTTGTAATCCTTTTCTTTCGCCTAATTGAAACTAATTAACGCGGAATTCAGCGACAATGGACTGTGTTTTTCCTTTTTAACTATGTCGATATTTCGCGTTGGTTCACAAAAAAATATGAAATATGATTTTCCGTGTTATTTGAGCAATTTCCTATGATTACTTGGTGTGCGCGCGCCCGACGTCGAGGAGCAACAAAAAAGCACAAGCGCGCTGCTTGAAATTCGAATTGGAATTGAGTTAGCGATGTGGAAAAATACCAAAGTATCAGCATATCGATATAGTGGTATATCGAAAACTACGTTTTATGTCGTGATAAAAATATCTGAGTATCGATACTTTTTTGTGTATTATGTATTATGAAAATTTTCGGCCACCCTTTGACTTTAATTATTTTAGATATTATTCATTTTCTCCTTTTTAATGTAACATCGTTCACATCCATTGTTTTTTCCGCTCTAATTTAACTGTTATAAAAAGGTTGAAGACATTGATGAGAACAGTCATACTAGCTGGTGTAAAAATGTGGCAACTCTGCGCCATGAACATTTCATGGAAAGTTTTCCGATAATTTTCCAGCGCAATCGCATTTTTCAGAATGGTTTAGAGCAGGAACCCAATGCTTGTTTTTTCACCTGCAGAAATGGTGCGTAAATTTGTATAAAACACACAGTCTGAGAGCCTAATTTCATGAGCGCTAAAATTTAAGTCAATAAATTTAATTGTGCAGTCGACTTATAATTAAGAAGTGCAAATATAATCGATTAACTTCTATCGCTGGCAAGTGACCGTTTCGGGGGTTGAAGGCAGTCTTAAAACCCGTTACATTTCAAAATTGAAAATTAAATTAAAAAAGGCTTTTTCAAGGAAGAATTCTCATGTACCTTTTTGGGAATTTCTGCAAGAATGTACGATTTAACATGGTATTTATGTAAGCTTTATCGTTAGCATCCATGCTTACCAGTTATGGAATATTTCTTAACTTCAAACTGATTTTGGTTCAAAAGTTGCCCATACTTTATATTAATATTTCAAATTTATGCGCACCCATTAAAAGCCATCGATGTTGTTTTGTACTTCTGATATTTTGTATTTGCAATTTAAAGTATTTTGTAAAAAACGAGTCAACAAGACTAACACAGCTTCAGCTCAAGACACATGACAATATTCCCTAGAGATTCTTGTGTATTTTGAATCGTCGCTCGATCCGCGTGAAGGTGAAGCCAACTCTTTGGACAGACTAACACGAAACCCTAACTAATTGGTAAATTACACATAAATTAATCATATATCGGTCAACAACTACAACTAAATATTAGTTAATAGCGGATAAAGAGCGCCCATAAGCTATTTACACTAGGCTAGAGCCCACTAGAGTCCCGGTTCCGCATCCGCATCCTTATCCTCAACCCAATTCGCTTCATTTCCGTTTCCGCTTCGATCTCAGGACATAACCGGGGCACTGCATCCATTGTTCAGCCGGTACTCGGCGTACACCAGGCCGGTGTTGTGCCAGTGGTAGAAGGCCGCCACGATGATCAGGTGCCACCAGTTGTGCGAGTGCCCCACGAAGTCCACCTTGCCGGTGAACCAGCGCTCGGGGATCTTGGCCGCGTAGAAGACGAACGCGACGAGGCAGAGCAAGTACATGACCACGATGCGGGGCACCATGAGCTGTAATTTCAGGGGGAACTCATTAGTAAGCCATTGCTACTCATAGTATTTTTTGAACTCACCCTGACTAGCTCGTTCTCCAGGCCGCCCATGGCCACCGCCCAGTGGCCGAGCGGTATGATCCCGTAGGCGGACCACAGCAGGAGTACCGCCACCTTGCCGTTCATGGGGACATTCAGCCGAGGAATTTGTACGGCAATGGCCAGGGCGAACATGCCCAGAGCGATCGTGGAGTACAGGGTGCGCAGGAAGGTATGGCACCAGAAGGCGTAGTACATTCCGCTGATGTAGATGGCCACCAGTGAGAGCGAGATGCCCAGGAAGTCGACGGAGAGGAAGAGCTCATAGTGCTCCTCCGACTTGCAGGAGAAGATGTGGTAGATGGCCGACATCAGCATGCAGAGGCAGAAGCAGACCAGCAGGCAGACGACCAGCACTTGGTCGCTCAGCGAGGCGTGGACCCGGAGGAATTGGAAGTCGAAGATGGTCAGGCCGATGAACAGGATGCAACCGGCCAGATGGCTCCAGATATTGATCTGAAAAAAACATGGGTTTAAGTATCTGTAAATCTATAAATCTATATATAAAATATCTCCTCTTACCGTCTCATTGGTCCACCAGAAAATGCTCTGCAAGCACAACTTGTTGGAGAGGAATGTGCGGTAGCCCCGGCGGATGTACGGATTGAACTTCAAATGGCTGGGGGCCTAGAACCGAAAAATAAAAGAAAAACAAATAACAATTGAATAAACATTCCAAATAAATACATTTTCGTCTGTTCCAAAGCCACCAAGAGATGCAAATTGAATGCGCAGTGACTGAATAATATAGAAAAGGCCAAAAACAAATGGAGGAAGCCTTTCTGCTGCCTGGCATCAAGCCCAATACAAAGCGAAAAAGCTTTTCATTTGGATCAATTAAGAATACATAAGAATTAATTCGAATGATCTGGTTAGGGCTCTTGTTTACACTTGTTTTCCAATTTCAAACAAATACATAGTGTAAGCAAAGTATTGAAGGTTTTTTATTGATGTAATGAGTGATTCTTTATTTCATAAGCAAGTTTTTGTTAGGGTTTCATTCATTAAAAATTTATCAATTAAAAAGAGTTACTTAAGCTTATCCTTTATGTTAAATTTTTAATTGGTTAGGGCTCTTGTTTACACTTGTCTTTCAATTTTAAACAAATACGTAGTGTAAGCAATGTATTGAAGGTTTTTCTTTATTTCAAAAGCAAGTTTTGTTTAGGGTTTAATTCATTAAACATTTATCAATTAAAAAGAGTTATTCAAGCTTATCCTTCATGGTAAATTTTTAATTTTTTAACTGTTTATGTGGGTATGACACTTTAGCAAAGCCTTCATTAATAGAGGTTTTATGACACTGTATTTTAAACTTCAATATTTTGAGATTTTTAGAACCTTGAAAGAAAAATATATGTTTATTTGCTTGAATTTTTTCTTAATATGTAACCAAATCCAAATATCAAAATTCACAGTACCATACTTATGAATTCTGAACGACAAATAACTCCTAGCTTAATTTATGTGTTGCTTTTCAACCAGTTCTATTAATTTTTAATGAAAGTTTTGCCATTACTGATCTTTAAGTAGAACTTGAACCTCAAGTCTTGCAGTCTGCATTCCGTAATAACATACTTATTTTTATTCGGAAGCAATTATTATTATAAGTAAGCCCACTTAAAATCTGGTTTCAAATTGCTGGCCACTTGTCCGAAAGCTTTTTTCGGAACCTGGAACTGAATCACCGACCGCACTGAACTGGTTCGAAGTTTCCCAGTAATTGAATCCGATCCGCTCCGATTTCAAGCAAAAACATAATTCGGGAGCATTACCTTGGGGCTTTTCTACAGACATGTAACGACACAGTAGCTCCTCTTTATTTTGCCTCTACTATTCAAATATTTAATGCTGGCCGTCGAGCTTTTTGTGTGGCTTGCTGGCTGGCCGACCTTGATTCGGTTGGCATTTGTTTGGGTTTGTCTAATTGTATTATTTTGCAATTGCTGCCAACTCGACCGCCATGGCGGATTTCACATATCTCGGCGTTTTAACCATTTATTTACAAGCAGTGATCGTGAATTGGTAGAGCACATAAGCGATAACAAAAAAGACAAAGTTTAAACCCTAAGATGGTACGGTGATGGCACGTTTTGATTTAGTTTAATTTTTGATAAATAAATAAATAATATAAAGAGACAAAATGCAAAAATATATTCTGCAAAATAAACCTAAGCACAACTTAAAAGCTGAATAATAAAATAATAATACTAATTTCAAAGTAAAACGTATAAAAACATTCGAATATTTTAAAAGTGCAGAAAAAAAGAGTTACATTTAATATGAATCACATTAAGTAAGATTTAAATAATAATTAAACGGAAGATGTTATCAAGTAAAGAATTAGAGCTGGAAAACAATCGAAAATCGATTTAAGCCTATTAATATCGATGTTTTCTCAACTCTATAATGAACTATTCTTGAATATCGAACTAATTTTAAGCCTAAAAAAGCCCTTTAAAAAGATCAACATAATATAAATAGAAAAAATCGAGTTCAAAATTTTTAAACACAATAAACAAGTCTTAAAATCATGAAAAACAACAATAAATGATGTATTTTTCTTTCTGTAAGGTTTAGTTTAGTTTAGTTTGTCCCTGATTGCTACTGCTGGCTTTTTGTCAATTCGCCAAACACAATTTGCGATCAATTAAAATTCACTGGGCGACAATTGATGCCAAATTGATGACCCCAAGAGTGACACTTGACTTGGTTAAAACTCACATCATCGAAATTGCAGAGCCATTTGAATTTGGACAACTTGTCGTCGTAGTTGGGTCCATGCCCCAGAACATTGGGCTCCTCGTTGGACGGAAACTGATGCGATGCGTCCGTGGCAGAGTCAGCAACTAGTTGGCCATCGATCTGTGCAAAAAATATGAAAAAACAGAGAGAGAAAAGGTTAAATTTTGGCGATTAGTAGCTGCCGCAATGGTTCGAAACTAATTTGAATTGAGGACGACTGCAGAGATAAATGTATCTGCTCTTTAGAGATTCTTCCGCCTTTTAAACAGACGTTGGCAACTGGCCGGTTTCTCTGAGCTTTTATTATAGGTTTGTATATATTTTTAGCCAAAAAAATTGATTTGCTGATTTTATTATTATCTGTTCTTGCAGTTCCTGGCTAGTGCACTTTATTGTTGCTTTTGCTTGGCGGGCTTTCTGCTTACGCCAAAACAAGCGAGCGTTGCAATAACTAATAGCCGCATAAACAAATAGCAAAAGCAATAACGACAACAACAACTGCTGCTAAGGGGGCTTGACTATAATTTGTTTATCCAGCTTCGAGTTCTAATGCACAATAACAACAACAACAACAACAATAACAACAACAACAGGTTGTGGTGGGAGTGAGTGCCAGTGCAAGTGCAAGTATTTATACGCAATTATATTTTTCTATGACGTTTTGTTTACAGTTTGTGTCATAAATTTTTTCTAGAGATTTTTAGCTAGCCTTTTATGGAAATAATATGCACGTGTGCCTCATAAGTCGGTTTTTTATGTCTCTATTGCTTAAATATTCCGAATTATCGTTTATTACACAAGTATAATAGTGGTTCGTCTATTAAAATGAATTATATAATTGAATTAAGTATTTATTCATAGGTTTATTTCTTTATTCATAGGCTAAAGGTGAAAGGGGTTTAAGTGCAATTATAGCCATTAATTATATTATTTATGTTTACTTAAAAAAGGTTTTTTTTGTATATTTTTATTGAACAAAATCTATTTAAAAGCATTATAGAATGTTTTTACATAGTTGGAGGGGAATCTTCTTTTCAACAGGCCTAAATATACTTCCTAAATGCTTAATGCAATAAATTACTAAAAAAAATCTAAAAAATTTAATTAATTTAATATAAAATTAGCAAATTCTTAACCCTCATTTTTAATAATCTGTAAAAGTCTGAGCTCTATAATAGCAAATTAAGCTTCCTATTTGTCAATAATTATAAAACTAGTGAATGAGTGTTGTTTGTTGCCCTTTAACTACTGGCACATTAAATAATTAAAAAATTACTCACATTATAAATATTTAAAGGGAACAAATTATACAAAATAAACACAAAAAAAAGGTTACATAAGCCAGAATCTATAATAAAATGTAATGAATAATAAACCAGAATATACATAGTTGGAATTACAAAGTCACTTCAACTAAAATTTAACAACACGTAAACACAAATAATTGATGTTGTAAAGATAAAAGGCACGAGTTATATAAGATCTGAACTTTGTGCACTAACAAATATTGGAGAAACAAACATTCCAGACTTTGAGGAACCCATAATATTTAGTTAATATAATGGGATGTCTCCGATAAACAGGAAGTGACACCCATTCATTGATGCCATTGACGTACGTAGTTTCCCAATTGCATTTTTGTTTAATTTTCAGTTTGTCAGAGTTAGGAACCCAAGCTTACATCTTTTTTCTTACTGCCGCGGATAATGCATTTCAACTCGGTTGTGGTCGTCGTGGTAACAATGGTGGTTTCCATTTTTCCGAAATTTAACACTAAGTAACACTTATTTGACTAACGTGGAATGTGGAATGTTTTTTTAATGGGGTATTTCAAAAGATCACTTAATTTTTGGGCTCTGTTAGCTTGTCTTTGTTTTATTTTTTGACAATTTTCTCACAAAACAATCACGAAAGTAACATTTCAAAACAGTGTGTGTTTTTTTTAAGGTTTTCGCTACTCCTTGATTGTTTTTTATTTCGTTTTTAAACTCAACTGAGCGCGAAATTTAGGGTGAACCGTTGCGTTTGCTAACTGGCTGGCAACTGGCAACTGAAAATCCCCAAGATCCAATGATGTGAATCGGAAAAGCTTTCGCCCCAAAAAGCTTTCGCAGCAGCCGAGTCCCGCGATTGCAGAATGTTTATTTGTTTTGTATTTTGTATTGGGGAGAGTCTGAAAAGAGCGGAGCAGTCTCTTCCACGAGTAGGCCCATTTTCAGCCGACAGTTATGCTGAAATTATGCGAAATTTCGTGGCTGATGGGAGCTTTCGCCACTTGTGCAAGAGAAGGCCTGTTTTTTTATATTTTGGTCAAATCTGGTTGATTATCGAGTACACTAAGAAACAATATGTAGCTTTAATATATATGGAAATATATAAATTTATTTAATTTAACTTAGACCCATATGCTGACCTGTACTGCTTTTTGTGCGCCATTGTGCATTCATCCCAAAGATGGTATTATCAAAAATAAGAAGCTAAAACCTAAGCTTAAACCTTATTTTATATATTTTGTATAACTTTTTCAATGTATTACGCTTAGCTAAACTAATGATTTTTATATGTACATAATACATATAAAGCTCAATTTTATATAGATAATTATAATATTGTATTCTTTGCCAATTTAAAATAGTATCAAAATTAATAATTAATATAATAATATAATCACTATTAAGAAATATATTCTTCTATATAAAAATAAACTTTTTCTGAAGACTAACTGCTCTATTCTTTTTTAAAGTGTGGCTATAATTGTAGTCGATGGATGACAAGCCCCCATATTATATAAGCAGTCCAGTTGACGATCCATCGAGCATTGAGAACCACTTGTAAACATTAATTGCATAATTCCGTGAGCTCGGGAAGCTTTTCTCTCGAATTCGCATTATTATTATTGTTTACACGGGGATCCATCGCAATACTCGAATGCGTGATTGGGTTTTGACGACCTCGCGGGAGGGAACTATAAATAAAAGCCGAGTTCGAGAGATCTGAAATCTGGAAACCGAGCCCAAAAACCAGTTTCCTCTTTCACCGAAGTTCAGGAGTTCCGTGTGGCGACTTTCGCAATGCCCCACACGGCCGGCCGTGTGTAAACATAATGCATAACAAGGTATCGGTGTGGCAAGCTCTAATCGGTTACAAATAAGCTCAACTTGACCTTGGCTCCATTCGGAGAGATCTACGTCAGCTAAAGCCCTGAAGACTGGCGAAATTTGCGCACTCTGCCACTTTTGGCTAAGGTTACACCGTGAGCTCTTGGTTCCGCTCTTCTCTTTTACAGAGGTGCCCCGGGCACGTGACGTTTGGCCAGTGAGAACAGGAGCGGATTTGGAGCCCCTGCCCTTTCGGGCCCATTTGGAAATCAAGAAAATCCATGCTGTAGATACTAAGAAATGAATTGGGGACCTAATACATTATATATTGCATACTTTTGGGCTGCTTATAAAGTGATTTTTAATCGAACCCGATATTTTAGAGGGTATAATCCCTATTAACATATATATTTTCTTGATCTTCCATGATCAGAACTTTCTTACTCACCCAGTCCGCTGAATCCTGTCCAGTTTTCCGGAGGTAGCAGGTAGAAGACTCAACCGATAGCTCCGATTCGGCGAGGCTCTCTCGGGGACGGGGACTCATGGCGAATTAGGAGCCTGGTGGTGAAATTTACAGAATTTACAGCTCGGTTAGAGATCGTGGGTCCATGATAAATAGGTATTTAGGCGCCTAAGGCCAGTTGGAGGCCCACCGGTCCGGTTCCCCCACCCTATTTCGCAGAAGAGTGCGAAAATCGAGACGCGCACTCCCCAAACCAAAGGCAGCTTGAGTGGTGCCAAGTGGGCAGCGTGTTGCCAAGTTGAAGCGAACAAAGAAAGCGTGCCTCTCTCGCTCTCCCTCTCTCGAAAGCCCCTCTTTCTTCGCTCTCTATCGGTGGGGCTGTCTTCCGAGTTTAATCGATTATTGATAGAAGAAACATTTTTCTAAAAGGTCTCAAAGTCAACTATTTTGAATTGCAGTGGAAACAAAAAAAGAGTATTGCTGCTGATAACTTTGAATGTCATATATAAGAAATAAATTAATACATGTTTTTTAAGTAAAATGGAAATTCCCATTAATTAAAAAGTCATAACAAAAGCAATTTCTGGCCTCTGAAGTTTCTTGAATGAAAAAAACATAAAATCCACAATTAAGTGATAAGCAAATAATCGACATTTCATATTTTCTAAAGCAAACCTAGTCAAATTGTTTTCGGTGTGGCAAGCAAAAACGTTTATTTCCACGACTGCAACTTTTCGGTTTATATTTTTTTTTATAGCACACACATTTCTCTCGCACAGACCGTCCGTCCCCGTTTGCATAACCAAAAATTTCTAAAAAGTTTTCCAGGTCAATCGCCCAAGGGGGCGAAGGGGCAGCTTTCGCACAGCACGTGCCCGGGGGACAAATGCAGTTCCTTTGTTAATTAACATTGCCGTTCGATTGGTCGTCCGGATAACCTTCAATTGGTTTTGATTTACTTTGGCTGTTCTGCGATCGCAATTTCACTTCGAGTGCTGAGAAGTTCTCGCGTACACCTCTCGCAGCGCGGCAAAAATATCAACTGAATACTGTTCGCGCAGAGCTCCGGATGCCTTGGAGCTGAAAGAGATCGCTCCAATCAACCAATCCGCAGCGAAGAGAGGCCTTAAGAGAGCCGTCTGCGGCAAAAGCTCCACGAGCCTTCCGCGACGCGCGCATTGCTGCTTGTGTTTTAATTGAGTCTTTTGAATTTATTAAATACTAATTTAGCATGCTGTGACCGTTGCCGCCATCGGTGATCTTACACTGCGAGACATCTGCTAAAGCGCTTCCTGGATATTTGCAATTTAAATATAATTTGTCATTGTACTCCCCCGAATCAAGCTGAACGGGAAAGAGAGGCTTCAAAGAGCGATCTTAAGTTTCGGTCATATTTGAAGGCTTTTTAAAAGCTTTCTGAAATTCTTCAAGGAGAAATAAAAAGAACAAGGAAATATAAATACAATTATCATAAAATCGACATTTAAATGATTTTCTTTTTAATAAATAAAAAAAAATTATTTGGAATATGGAAAAAATTAATATTTTAAAAGGCAAGTTAAAATCAAAAATTAGTTTTGGAAAAGAATAAATATAGGAATTTATCACAGCGGCTTTTAAGCCCTACGTTAAATATGAGTTCCACTTTCTCAATGTCCAGTTAAGGCTAACCTACAGTCTAGCGTGGCAGCTATTGGTTTGTTCGAATCGACAAATTTTAACTCCATAATGAATATCTTTTTGTCAGAGCTTGACTTCGCATTAATAAATCGTGTCCTGATAATTAAGAAGCTGTCAGTTAAAGATAACTATAACTATAACTTCAACAAAAAGCCCACTATTAACTATGACACCTCACAGATTATCTATTCGATAAAAGTATTCATATAGAATGGAAAACTGAATCTTAGAAAACTTCCCAGCAAAGCTTGTTTAAATTAGGTAAGTATATGCAAATATTTAACTTCCCTTAGACCTGTATTCTCTATGTCCTACACTTAGGATTAAAAAAACAAGCCTACTCTCTTGTGGATCCGAGCTATTTAAGAGTACTCTCTTAATATATGCATTAATCTTACAGAATTCTCTTTGTAATAGATTAATAACCAACTATATATATGTATTTATACTTAGCCACTTGACTTTAGCTCTCTCTTTGCCTCGACAGCCCAATGCCCTTCGCATTGACCGACTTTTTAATCTTCCTTGCCTTTTAGCATCGTTAACCCCACTCTCTTAACCCCAGAGAGGCGGCCATTTGAAAGTTGTATTATTGGCCTAAGAAAGCTGCTGTCACTTGACATTCTCATAGTGATATAAGATAAATATTAGCCACAAAAGCTCTCTTAACGGCGCGTTTCAAAGTCCAAATGATGATGTTGGCCAATTATAAATGGTAATATATATATATATATACGAATTAGATGACCTGTATTGGATTATAAAAACTTATCAAGAAACTCATACCAGATCTTTACAGCTTTATAATTGTTAAAGACGTGTGAATAAAAGATATAGATATTGTCTGAGAGTTCCTACAGATCACAAGCACAAATAATATCTTTAGCTTCAGTTGCTTTTAGAAGTCTCAAATAATAATCCTTAACTGTGTTATTTAAACCATATTTATCACCAGAAATTAAAAATTATAAATGAAGAATTCCTTCAAGCTATACTTGAAAACATAAACAAAATAGAGGTCAACTTACAAGGACAAATACAATTCAAACTTTTTAAACAAGAAATATACAATTCATTTTCTTTCTTTAAATGGAAAAAATACCATTAAGTATTCTATATCCCTTATAAGCAACTTTTAAATACAAAAAGAACAGGTAAATTGAAACTCATCTTAGAAGTGTACCTTTTAACAAATTAATTTAAATTTAAATGTTGCTTAGAGGCTCAATCATCATACAAAAAGATTTCAAGTGAAAGATGGCCTTACCATTCTTCACTTTTCACTTCACCGCTTGATGTTAAATTGAATTTTTGCAATTTTTATTTTTCCGGTTCATTAAATATAATATAATAATAATAATAATTTTTCCAGCTGATTTTTTATTTGTAGTTTGTTTTTCTTTGTATTTAAACTTATTATGTGTTGATGCTGTTGTTGGTAGCTGTCTAGCTTTTAATGTTTAATGCTTACATAATTTTCTTTCAGTAATTATTATTAAATTATTTCCGTTTATGCTGTTCTGTTTTCGGTTCGGTTCAAACACACACTTAATTCCCAGTCCGCCACCAATCCGCCAATAGTTGCTATAGCTATAGCTGCTGCTGCTGTTGCGGCTGATGTTGTTGCTGCAGCTGCTGCTTCGGTCCGCCGGCGGTTGCTATTGCTATTTGCTGGATGCAGTACCGCCCGCTGCTGGTGTTGCTGCGTTGCCCGAACCCGAGCCGATAGCTGCGGCAGGAGTGGCGGCGGCGGCAACGATGACGACGATGGCGGCGGCAGCTGCTGATCTTGTTGCTGCTGTTGCAGATGCAGTTACTGATGTTGGTGTTGCGGCTGCGGCAGCCGCTGCTGCTGCATCGATTGTTGGTGATGATGTGGTTGCTGCTGCTGCTGCTCCTGTTGATATTGTTTTTGTTAATGCCATTAACAATGATGCCGCGGCGGCGACTGCAGCTACTCTTCTTCTGCTGACTATTGATGTAAACTGTTGTTGTTGCTGTTGCTTTAACTGATGTTATTGTTGTTGTTGTTGTGGTTGCTGTTGCTTTTGCTTTAACTGCTGCTGCTGTTGTTGTTGTTGGTATTTTTGTTGTTGTTGTTGATGTTGAATTTGCTGATTCTTCTGTTGGACTGTTGCTGCAATCTGGAACGCATCACATAGCATACTTCCTAGTCCACTCTCGTGCCAGCTCATTGTATTTTTCCCGATCAGTTTTATATATTCTGGCAATCTCTGGAACAAGCGGATCGTCTGGATTGGGATCACAGAGTAGAGAGCAAATGGATAATAAAACTGCAAGAGAAAGACATTGGTTAAGTTATTATTTTAATTGATAATTCAAGCTTCATTACTCACCTTTTGAAATTGTTAATGCTGGCGACCACTGAGATCTTAATATATCGAGACAAATCGATCCATTGCTGTTAATGTTTGGATGGTATATGCGCGTTGTAAAAGCCACTTTGGGTGGTTTAAAGGGATAGTCTGTTGGGAAATGTATAGTTAAGAAGAATACACCTCCTTGATAAGGGCTGTCCGGCTAAAAGAAAAAAAGAATAACATTTAGTCAAGACCAAGACATAGTTGAAAGCATTATTATTATTTTCTGTTGGTTTATAGGCTGCAAGGCGGATTGGGTTCAGTTGATGAGTAATTTATAGCTTCCTATCGCTAGCTTTATTGGTCCAGACAAGTCACTAAACCTTTGTTTTAAGCTTTCTTAGTTTATTAGTCTTTGTTGAGACCATTTTTCTACATTTATAAATTGAATTCTTATTCAAGTGCTTATCCTTTGATTATATCCTATCCTATCACAGGATCTTAGAAATGAACTCTATATTTTGTCTTTTTAATATTTACAATTAATTTAGATTTTAGCTATTTCAATTAATTATATATTTACTTACAAAGATTATTGCTCTTCCATTTAATTCAATATTTACTTGTAAAGTTACATACAAGATTAAAATTATTTCTGATTTAAACGCCCCTCTAGTTTTCAAGAATTTGTCATTAATCAATATGGATGGGGTTACTAATAAAACCTATTATTCGCATTATTATTCATCTATTAGCTTATCAGTGTTGCTGCTGTGTTATTTACATTATTTACATTACTGAAAATCTTTATTATCACATTGCAACGTAAGTGTATATTTATAGAGATTATTTAAAATGATCTACATCAACATTAAAGGCCAATCTCGCCCTGCACTGCAAATAAAACAAACAGAGATTAGTTTAGATTTGGTTAAACAGATCAGTTCCAGTTTCCTGTTATATATAATCCTCTTACCGGGCCCATTATTGTAGCTTGCCAGTGAAATACTGTAAGAAAAGAAGAATAATAGATACATTAATTAAACACTTGTGTAAGATAATGAGTTGAAAGAACCTAGAGCAAATAAAATTACAAATGCCTGCAATGAAGCGTTTCTGGTTTTAGTTTGCTTTGATTTGCATAGAGCCCCTGGTCGGTCTGCCTGTCTGGAGCTGAATAAATTGGGATTACAGTGAATATTATGTTTAATTATCGTATTACCCATAAATGATATTTTATTTATATGTTTAATCTGCCTAGGGCTTTAATTCTATTCCATATCTATAAAATAATCCTTGGAAATCGTTCTTAGAGTAATATTAAAGACTTTTGAGCTATTCGAATTTCTTTTAAAGAGTTTCGAAATTAGCTAAGAACATAAATAAGCCAAGATCTCTTCATCTATACAATTCCCTGAGTGTTTCTCGGTATTCCTTCAGTGCACGTCTCACTGTACATATGTACTTTAAATGCAGCCAACTCGCTCATGGCTAAATAAATGCAGCACTCTCTCGGCGCCCCGCCGCCGCTGTCGCATTGCCACGCTCTTTGGCGTTTCCTCCACAGAAGAACAAAAACAAACAATGCCAACAACAGCCAAAGAGCCTTGGCACCGACAATTGGCAGCGACGTCAGCCGCAGCAGCAGCAGTAGAAAAGCAGCCAAAGCACCAGCAACTGGCTCTCTCCCTTGACATAACATAAAGAAAAGCTATATAATCGAGTCAGAGATACCCAGTTACCCATTACTCATTGGATTGTTAGAGATTATAATTGCTCATGGCGTTGCCTTTGATGATTATTACCATAGCCTTTAAAATATCTATAATTTAAAATATCTATAAACTATACACTTATATTATTTATCTGGAAAGTAGTTGTAAATAATTAACTTTTTTTTTAGGATATTTCTACCTAACATTAAATAATGGATGGGCACGCAGCTTGTCCAATGGCTCCTAGAACTTTTTTCCTTTATGTTTAGCTTACAATAACAACATAGAATTTAAAGAACAAACAACAATTTAGAGAATTCCACAAAGCTTACTTATATTAAGTTTTGAGGGCACAGAATACCAAACAAAGTAAATCTAATGATTTACAGGATGGATTTTTGTATTTTGTACGTTTAATACATAAAACCTTTAATAGGTAGGTTAGGCAAATTGCATATACCACAACCACTCCACTTGAACAGGGTATAAAGAGAGCAGTTGTCTCAGAACCATGGCCAAAACAGAGCCGTTGCTACTGTCAATGTCATCCTGGGGAGCTCTACACGAAACCGATTGGGGAAACCCTCTCGCACACTCTCTCTCTCTCTCAATCTCTGTGTGTGTGTCTGTCTCGGTGGAGAACTGAGAGCGGAGAGCTGGGAACTGGGCCTTCGGTCACCAGCTGCTGCCCTGACCATAATTACAAACGAAACCTTCATTTGTCCATTTGCAGTTGGAGTAGTCCGCCAGTCCGAAGGGCGGGGAATGCGATGGCATTCCATTATTTGCCCTAGCTCAGACGAAAGTAATCTCAAATAGCTGCAGCCATGATTATGCCACTTAGAACAATAATCAATATATTCTGGGCGATAAATACCCAAAGGGGAGCCGCGAGACAAACAAATAGAGTAAAGGGTCATAAACAAATATATGAGAAGTGGAATTTATACAAATGGTGTATTCAAGGAAAATATTTCCCTCACCTTTTTTTACTAAGAATATTTTAAATGGTTATTTGATCCAACGTAGAGCAAAATATATCAGTTATTATTATTATTATAGGACCCTTTCTACTAAAATAAAATAAAACAATTTGTTCCTACTTGAAATACTTATTTAAACATTAAATCCATTAAATTAATACATCTGCTATTTTCTTTAGTGCAGTAAACGACTAAATTAAGTGACATTTAATCGCTTCATGGCTGCTTAGCTCAAAAACATTCAATCAATTTCTATTCCGAAAGCATGATTAAACCATAGGGCTTCCTTTTAATGTCATACTACGATTTCAATGGGATTAATCCGCCTGCCACAAAAGTTGCAAGCAAAACCCACAGCAACACTGAAAATAAAGTGCTAGGGAGTTGTCACTACACCCTGGGGAAAGAAAATTCGACACCGAAAAGTACACAAACGAATCCACCAAAGCAAGCCCCGCCCTTGGCTTCAAATTCTTTTGTCTTTCACCGGTTTTACTCAGAACTTTTCGGTAAGGGTTTGAAAATTCACGAAGTAGTAACGTGTGGATAATGATAGTACATACACGTACATATGTGCAGCCAATATGATATCAGCTGCGGAAGCAAGCCGAATGTGTACATACGCTTATATATATGCGTCCGATTAAATACTGATAGTAGAAATCGAGTGAAATCGCTCGGTTGCAGCCAATTATCAATAAGCGCCGATAATTAGCATTATTCACTGCTTTATGGGAACCTGAATGAGTCGCGTTTTCCGGAGGTAGACGGGGGAAAATAACACAAAGAGAGATACTACTCTTATATTAAATGAAGGTTTTCTTTGTGTATTACATTTGTCTGGAAACGCCAGCAGAGCATCTATTCAAATAAGTTTTCTATAGTTTCATTAATGTTTTTAACATTTTATATATTATAATTAGCATTCTAATAAAGGAGCTATGTTAAATATAATGTTAAGGAAAAGTTTTCGCTTAGGAAACAAATATTATATCCAGAACTATAATCTCCGAAGCCAAAACCGAATCATGGTGAACGATTAGCTGTTCATCCGTCGCTATAATAAAGTAAAGAAAGGAATCTCAAACTTTGTGTGAAAAGAACACGGGAATTAGCATAGAAAGATCCCAAACTAATACCCAAATAAATGGGTGAATAAAAAAAGATTCATATATTTAAGTATAGTGCCTAGTCATGATTAGGAAATCTATGACGTGGTGATTGTGAAGTCCGACTGACCAATCAACAATATTTACGATTCTCATTAGCTATTTTATGTGGCAACTCTTTGCTACTTATTATTTATGAATTTATAATCTATATAAAGCTTTCTATACTAAGATTTGGTGTGATCTTGCTCCAGAAACTTTGGAGAAGCCTTCTTGGCATTTCTGTGGTGAAATATTAATAAAAACTCGACTCATAGCTCCACCGACATAAGGCTGACTCATGGCAAATCGCTAGGCTTGTTGGTGTATAACTTCCACTATACTTACAGTCATCTCCAACTGGTCCGGCTGAACATTGTGCAGGTGGATCTCTGCCCAGATCTTGCAGTTCCTGTAAAACAAAATAAATTGTGGGGTTAGTGAAGGAATTTAAAATAAATAAGATACCACAACAGCTACAAATTGTATATTTTTTAACTAAACTGAAAACCTTATTTAACACTAAACCTAATGCATTTTAAAACTGTTGGGGACTGAAATATTCATAAATTATGTCTTCATAAACGATAAAAGTGTAAACTTCTAATGACTGACTCACTCAAGTGCTCACTCCCTCAATCAGTTGACACTTTTAATCTCAAAACGTACATCTATCGTGCAAGTTGTATCATTTTAGATATATAAACACTTTAAAAGACCAGGAAGGACTACTAAGCAATGTTGTCTATTAGAATCATTTTCTGTGGCTTTTCGGAACGGCTTTTCTTAAACTATGAAACTTCCAAAAACGAATGGGAAAATAGTCAAAATAGTCACTGCTACCCGTCGGTTCTTTTGTGTTGTTCTATGATGCACGGATATCCATTTCCCTGTGAGCTGTGTGCTGTGTGTGCTGCATGCAAATGATGTAAATTTTAAATGCAGAATTTAAAAACAGAAATATGACGAAAAGGAAAAACACTTTTTTATGCGGATATACGACAGTTCGGTTTAGGACAGAGAGTGTGTGAGAGAGAGGTGCAGAGACGTGAAAAATCAAGTTCGTTGGCCCGGACCACAAATGGCGGTGTCTCACTCTGGCCCACCCTTGCCCCAGCTCTCCATCTCTGTTGCACGCACACAGCTGAGCGGCTGATGTTCTTCTTCGCCTCTGTTCCCCCTTGCCCATCTTCAGTTATCACAGCTGCCCCACACACACACACACACACAGAGGGGAGAGCGAGAATGTGGTGTAAGGTAAACCGGCAAAAATGTTAAAAAAAAAAAAAATCAAAATGGAAAAAATAATGAGATGAGCTGTGAAAGGTGGGCACAAAACAAGAGAGTGGCTCACGGGGGGAGAGAAAGGTGCAGAAAAAGCACAAGGAACGTGTGTGCGTGTGTGTGTTTGTAACGGCACCCCAAAATTTGAGTAGAACAACAAAAATAGCCGTCGCGAAAAAACGCCTGTCTTTCTCGCCCCATCTCCCTCTTTCGCGCCCACGACGGGAATTGTACCTGTTGAGCGAAAATAAGTTACAAGAAGAAATTGTAACATTTTTTGTGTGGTGTGTTGGGAGTGAGAGACCTTATGACTCATAAAATAAATAAAACAAAAACAAAACCAACGCGTTCGCACACACACAAGTACACGTCTCAAGAGAGGCTGATCAGCTTTTAAGCCATGTGTGGCTGTGTTGCAGTGTTGCTCTCTCGCTTTTTAACTCTCTCTTTTTTTGGGCAAATGAGGCCAAGAAAAAACCTTGAAGAGTTTCGCAAAAAGGGGGCGTGTGTGATATGTTAGTTTTAGTTTAAAGCTCCATCACTAAATGTGACGTTTTTACACTTCCTGTTTTTCTTTTAGCCAGAAATTTGAAAAGATTATAATAAAGGAAAAACAATGAAAACTGAAAAACGGATGGAAAACTCAATGGCCATGACGTCTCCGTTGGCAGCGCTGTCGCCGCAACGTCGAGACAGTCAGCAGACCCCCACGCACACACACTTGCACGCCACACACATGAATAACCACATTCACATGTAATGTATGAATTCCACGTTCACCGCTCATTTCATATGTAAATTATGCTTAATTATAATTTATAACTAATTATTTTGGGGGGCCCCTAGCGGCCGTCGAGCGTTTTGCAACACTTAACCAGCTCTCGCACACACTGAAGCTCTCTTTGGCTCTGCCCCATTGCGAGAAAGAGCCAAAAAGAAGCCACAGCTGTCGCTGGCAAACGGAAGGTAGTGAAGAGAGAGCGAGATGGCACTCGCTGGCTAGCGAAGCGATGGCGAGACTTTGTATTTGCGCGTGAGTGTGTGCGTTGGTGTTGGTGGGGTATGACTATGATAACCGGCTGCAAAGCTGAAGGAAAAATTCAATTTTGCCAAGTAATTTCCAAAACTAGAAAATATTAATAACTTGTACTGATGT
Organism: Drosophila pectinifera; assembly: GCA_008042775.1. NCBI lineage: Eukaryota > Metazoa > Arthropoda > Insecta > Diptera > Drosophilidae > Drosophila > Drosophila pectinifera. The sequence goes on along the minus strand of VNKC01001611.1, from coordinate 36,725 downwards.
TAGTTAAAAGATCTCAGAATATTTGAGTTCCCAGAGCGCTAGCACAAATGAAAAAAGGCTGTTTCAAATTAATAGGCAAAGGAAGGGAAAAAAACATTACTGGACAAGGACAAACGACGCGCAAGCACTTTAAAAATAATTATCGAAACACGCACACCACGGCAGCACACACGTATATACATTTATATATGTACACATGTATATATGATGGGCTACACTATTTCTGAATTATCAGCGCAAAAAGTAGGGTTAGGTTAAATTTATACGCTTCTTGCTTTTGCTCTGTTTTATTTTTTGCTGGATCTTTCTGCGGCGCTGGCACACACACAGCGGCTCTATATATGCTTGTATCGTGGTGTGTTTGTGTGTATTGGAAAGAGCTTGTGTATGGGTGTACAGCGTGTATTGGGTAACAGCGCCCGTAGAGCTTTGAAACTCCGCCGTATAAGTTGCATTAATGCATCCAGGTGCCCGGCACGCACACAAACGCACGCACCCGTACTTGTACACAAACAATGCACATTTGCATTGCACTTTCGCACACACACACACAATCACGTATAGAAATAACGGAAACGATGACTGCACCACACGTTGCCTTGCCCACCACACGCACACATCTTCACTCGATCCCTTTTCCACCACCGACACCCTCTCTCCATACTTCTTTCTCCAAAAAATATCTAATCTCTTTCTAATTAGGAACTTAATAATTAAATGTCAGCTAATCCCACTATTTCCTTTGCTTTTTTTTGCACGTTTTGTGCCGTCGTTTCTTTTCGCTTCGTTCTTCCTCTGCCCTTTTTCGTGTTCCTACGTTTCACATTTCTTGCATAAAATTTTTCTCAACCGAAAAATACATGTCTGTTCACATTTTTTTCTCTATCTTTTCAAACATTTTCTTGCCCGCAATTTCCGCTCTTTTCAAGTTTTTTTTTAGTGTCGAAGAGCTGCAGAATTTTTTTTTTGTTCACATACCTTATTGATTCTTTTTAACGCCATTTTCTGATTGAAATTTGATTTGGGTTTTGTGTGTGTGTGTTTGGTTGGTTGGTGGTGGTGTTGGTGTCTCGCGTATTTCTTTTGTTCTTCGCACAGAATCGGGTGTTTTATGCTATTTCTTCTGTTGTCTTAGAATCGAAACTAAAACGAAACACAAAAGCTGCGTTGCGCCTCAAGAACTTTCGATGCTTAAAATATGGCTCTCTCTCGATTGTGTCCCTTGTCTCGAAATAAAGCAGCACCAGCGCACTGCGAGTATAAGCGGCGACCCGACGAAGACTACGGCGATGATTATTTTTTCCCAATCAATGCGGGACCTTTACAATGCGCGTGCGAGCGAGCCAACCTTACGAACTGTAACGCAGTCGAAAAATTCTCGGACGCAATGAATGTTCGCGAGCGAGACGGCTGGTGTGAGTGTGTCGTGACGGTGTTGCAAAACGACAGTTCAACAGAGCAGGCCAGCTAGTCAGCACAGCGGTGCACATATATATCCGTTTCACCGGGTGGCCAGATCGATTTCTTCGGATGCGGCAAGGTGGCAACGTCAAGGCCTAAGATTATAATTAGTACTGGTCCTAAAGTAAATAATAGTAGATTTATAACTTACGCAAAATCGTACAGCCACAGGAGATACGAAACCGGCAGCAAGAAAGTGTGTGGTTATACTCTTTTAACTGCACAAAACGTTGCAATTTGGTGTTAACTGGTAGCACACAATGTGTTGCTGGCTGCCGGAATTTTGTACTACGCAATTTTGATCTGTTGCTGTTCTGTGCGCATGAAATTTCCCCGACTAACTACTAAGTTGGCCGGTTGATCTCGAAGGGATTTTCTATTTTCTAATTTACTTATTCCAGTGATCTGGCAGCCCTTGGGGATTAAAGGCTTACCAACACTGCTCCTATACTAGATGGCGGCTGGCCTTGCTTATCGATAACAGAATCCGGGGGCTTGGTATTTTCATGGTATATTCGAGCATTACTTGGTATATTTCGGCACTGCTAGCCACGGTCACACTGTCACTGTCTGCAAAATATTTAAAACAAAAAGTGCTTGTTAATTAAGTAATTTACTTAATATTAGTGTGTGTTTTGCAAGTTTTGAGCCTGGCCAAACGATTGTGCAAGTGATTTATTCAATATTTGATCTTTTCCGTGGCCTCACCAGCGAGTTGCCTACTGCCATCTCCCTCGCACCCCCGCTTTCGGCATCGGACCTTTTTGTGTGCATTTTTACACAAACACACACCCACAGACTAGCACACACATTTACGGATATCCAAGAATTTACACATTATATTTTTTGCGCAAAAACAAAAAAACAAAAAATGCGGAAAGTGTGCAAGTGGTGATCATTACTTTTTCGGGGAGAGCGGTGCAATCCGCTGAGTTTTTTGCGACAAAAAATGGAGGAGGATAGCGCTGCTGCTGGCGTAGGAAAGTGCAGGAAAAATCACCGAAATAACAATTTATAGTAGTGTTAGTAGTCATGCCAACAACAAAGGCAACAACAATAATATTGGCAGGCAGCAAAGAACACGAAGAAGAACAAGAAGAAGAAGCGGCAATAACACATAAAAATTGCGATACGCCAATGGCGACCCCAACAACAACAATAACAACATCGGAATCAACAACAATAACGGCCAGCCAAAAGTCTGCAACAACAAAAACAATCGAGGCGTCGCAGCCAACGCTGCTGCCTCTGCTGGCGTCAGCTGCGGCATGCCACAAGCCGTTGCTCTTCAGCCGCCGCTTCCAGGACAAACGGAACTTTAGCTCGCTGCCGCTTTTCGTCTACGCAACGTCGCCGTCGTCGCACGCCCATTCTGCCGATGGTGTGGGCGTGGCTCGGGAGGCAGCCGCATTCAGCAAGAAGGTGAGTGAGCGAAAGTTTGGGGGTGGGGTATAGAAGATGCGAATAATACCGTTGCGAGTTGATTTCTTTGATTGGTTATTATTGAATATGAATTTCAAATATTTTATGAACTTAATGAACTTAAAATTGTTTAAAAGTACTGTATACCAAGTTTCAGATCAATATCATTAAAAATAACCAAGTTATGACCATTTAACTAGAACTACTTTGTACGAATTTGGAGCTTGTAAGAGTTTGCTTAGTGAATCGGAACAAAAGATATAGGAATATTAAATGGTGAAATATTCACTCGGAATTGTTAAGAATGATAATTTATTATGATAAATATTATTACCTTTCAAGAGAACCTAGTCATGATCATTACACCAAAAGAATTGGTGAAATATACGGTGGGGATTTAATGAAAATCGCTTTAAAAGATCACGTAGTAGATCCGGTAGTAGAGATAATAAAAAATACCACTTGAACCCTATAGAATATCATTATTATGAACAAAATAAATAGAAAAAGCTTTTCTAAGAATATAAAAATATATTTATTAACTTTATACGGAAAATAACATTATGTTTCCTTAATTTGTGAATTGAGACTAAAAGGAGACCGTACATATTTCTTAATCCTTAAGACCCTCATTAAAAATGATACATTTCTCCGAATCAAAATACATATAATAAAATTAAATTAAATGTACTATTATGTTTTCTCATAATACCCCCTGCGAATATGTATATTCTTTCCACCTTCCTATATCCATTTCATTCTTCCGAGCGGTTCCACGCGCTCTTTCCGTTCTGAACTTTCGTAATGGATCACTTCCGCTGCATTTGCAGCTTGAGTCGTGCCATATCTGCACTTGTAATACCCGCCCGATCCATATTTTCACAGTGGACTTGGGCTAAGCGGACCATGGCTTCAACACACAGGTGGTGGGGTTCTAGCATAATTTTACTGCTTCTCTGGAAGTCGTTAGCCGTGTGTGTTTACGATTATAAACATAAATCAGAATCAGAGCTTACTAATCAATGAGAAGAGGTATATATATCTGGAATGCTATACCCCAATAATCACTAATGATAAGTAATAAATTCATAAAACTAATAATTGCTTACTAAATAGTAGATAGGTAAATAATTAATTCGATGAAGGCTAAAAGATAAACCTTGGTTTTTAAGAATTTGTCTGTCGAAACACTAAGAAATAAGGTCGACAGGATACATAAATAATTCTGTAATGATCTTCTTCCTTTGTTAATATAAAAATTTTAATTAATTAAAAGCTTTTCAAGCAAGTTAAATAAAACCAGTAACTGCTGTGGGTGTACTTTTTTTAAGTTCTGCTTGGCTACCAAACTTGTCGCTCCCTTCCGCTGTTGCTATCTTTTTTTCCGCTCCCTTATCGAAGTCGGAAATCGGTGCTTGCAGAATCCGATTTCCACTAAAAATGCGTTTTTAATGTTTATCAAAAGTTGTTGTATGCAGTGCTTTTTATTATTTTTTTTTTGGGGCCGTTTAAGTATTGGTATCTGTATCTTTTTTCGAGTTTGTGCAGTGGCGGTGATCGCTCAAACGTGTCAGACATTAATGAGCCAACCGCCAAAGCCGAGCGTAACTGTGCTTTGTCTCGTTTTCGGGGCCCGAGCGGGCCGGGTTGGGATGAGCTGGGCGGGCAGGCAGGTGGTTACAGGTGCAGCCATTGACTGGGCTGCCGCCTGGCGGAGCGCTCTGCTCTCCTTTTGTTGCCGCCCGCTTGCGGTGCGGTTCGCTCTCGACGTTCCCCCTCTGTCTTCCGCGCTCACTGCAACGCTTCACTTGTGTCTGTGGTTGTTGTTTGTGTTGCAGTTCACTGAGTTGCGACTGCTCATAAGCTTCATTAACAGCAGCAGACAACAAAAGCCAGCAAAGCTCCCAAAAAGTCCGACGATTCGGCTTTTCCTCGAAGCTATTATATTATACATTTTTCCTGGCAATTTTCTGTGCTCGAATATGCTGGAAAAATCGGTAGAGACCTACTAGAGCTTGAAAGAAGCCAAGGGTATATTTACACGTAATTTGCTAAATTTTCTCATCATTTCCTATAACCCCAACCAGAACCTCAAAGGTCAATCAAGCCTTATAAAAATATATAGCATTTTTATTTAAATTTTCCAAGAAATATTTAACTATGTAGCTTGGATACATAATTTAATTTTCATATCGCTTTAATATCTTGTAAACCTCTTTCGTTTTATTTCTTTTCCCCGATATTATTTTTATTATTCAATTTAATGGAGAATTCCATCTGCATATTAAATATTTTCTTTACATTTCTCATGCTTTCTTTTTCAATTAGACAATGCGATCGTTTGACACTTTCCACTGGTTGCTGCCAGCTTGGCTTTCTAGCGTGGGTTATGTTGGCCAGAAAGGTGTCTGGTGGGTGTGGCACAAGCATAAACCTAAGCTACATATGTGACATACCCCAGGCGATATGATATAAGTCTTCGTGGGCGATATGTTCAAGCTACTTGCTGTTCTAGAAAAGTTCAAATCAGAGCAAATGTAAGAGAAGAATTCTGAAAAAGGTAGCTCTATCTACAAAAACATAACTTAGAAATGAAATTTTCATCAATAAACTGCTCTTAAATAAACTTAAATAATATCTATAAATTCACAGCAAACGGCTTGCATACCTGTTTTCCTAAAAAGTGTTTAAAATTCATTAAATAACCACTGCCCACTGGTGGCTCTCCCTCTGTCTTTATATTACAATTACGCTGCCTGGCTGTTAGATGAAATCAGTCCCCCTTTTCCTAGCCTCCATGTCGGGTTGTTTACATTTTCAAATTTAAATCAATTTTGTTTCTGATTGCGGTTTAAGTGGCAGGTTCCATCGCAGCGCTCCTCCAATCCCCCACGGTTTCCATATTTCAATTTTTCCAGCCCCATCTCCTGTTGTCTTTCTTTATGTTTATTGCTGCCATATGTGCTCGGGTATCTGTAGTGTCTGAGTCTGAGTCTGAGTCGGTCTCTGTGTGGCATTCTCGTGTTGTCAAACAATGCTCCTATATGTGGATGAATACTGTATCTGTATCTCGATAAATGTATCTTTTATTACCCATATATTGTGAGACAGTTGTTTTTGGGTGCAGCGCAAACAATTGTCGAAACGATCTCTCCTCGCCCCCTTATTTCACTTTTCTGTTCATGTATTTTTGATGGGATTTGCCCTGAAACCTCCTCGTTCTCCCACATCTTTTTTGGCCTCTGTTTACATTTCACTGGGAAACCATATTCTTTCCTTTTTTGCTTTAATTGCTTTAAATATTTCATTTATTGAAAGCGAATGCCTGCAATTTATGGCAAATGTTTTGACATAAAGGTCTTAATAGGCACTTATATGCCATATTTATCTGCATTTCGACGAGAATGACTAATTAGTAACTGCAATTACGAAAAAGTTATTGCTTACCTCTAAAAGTCTTAATGTCTTTAATGGGTTGTATAAAATGTTAATCCTCAATTATAATGTTTAAAAAAAGATTTACCAAAGTATAAGTAATTTACAGCTCCTATTTTTTTCAGGAGAACAGTTTTGATGTTTATGAAACCCACTGACTTGGCACATTTCCCAGAGATTAGATTAGGGCTCCACAAATCTTCCATGGAAACGTAAACCCACAACAAATACAGCCTGTGAAGTACGAGCCCCTAGAATAATCCACGTATCTGCCGATATCTATTTGGCCAATTAGGTAGTAAATTGTCAGTTGAGTGCACTTCACACCAGATGTTTATTTTTGCAATTTCTATTTAATCGAAAACGGTTTGCTTTGCCCTACAGAAATATAACCAAGGGCGTCAACGTTGCCATTATACCAATTTCACAAATAAACGAATCATTTTCTGAAGTGGTTCTCACTTATCTGGCGATGGAACCAGAGGACACCTTCACATCGCACAAAGGCAAATATTTATTGTAAATGTTTGTATATATATTTTGCATTTTTTATAGGGTGTAGAATGGCTATTAATTAAGTTGTATTTCGAGGAGTTGGAATATTGTATTTAAAACTGAATCTATAACCTCTTTGGGTTTCTATTAGGCAGCTTATCTACTTGATCTTGACACAAGGTCATCGAGATTACCAAGACTTTGAGTTGGTTTTAGGGCCCCTTGATTGTTGATTTATTTCAGTAAAATCTTGTTGCCTTAAACCCCCCTTTAAGTGATTGAAATTCTGGATATAAATATATAAATCATGTTATTACTCCTTGTATATTGTGTAAACTTTTATTCCCGAATAGAACCATCTTAAAGTGAATTTCCCCAAGAATAATATTGATTGTAAACAGATGCTTATTAAAACAAGAAATGCATTTCTTATCACCTTGATTTACCAAGCAAATCGCTGGTTTATTTAATTAGAATCTATGATGCATAGTAGCCACTAATCTAGACCTTCAGGTTGACACCGGCATAGCCCTTGGCATTGAGGCCAGTGACCTGGAAGAGGGTGCCAGCTGGCTTCGGCTTGTTGACCTTGTCGGCTGTCGTCACATAGAGGATATCCAAGTTGGGTCCTCCAAAAGCCACCGAGGTGATTTGGGTGGTGGGGATCTTGATCTCCAGCAGAATCTTGCCAGTGCTGTTGCGAAAATAATTATTAAATATGCTTCTCCTTGTGGAAAGTTTAGTGTCTCACCTTGGGTTAACCTTGAAGACAGTGCCGCCGTTGAAGGTGGCCACATAGATGTTGCCATCCGTGTCCACGGTCATGCCATCGGGGAACAAGGGGCCATCGGGACGGATTTTCCTCAGATCGAAGATTACCTTTCGATTGCTAATAGCTCCAGTGCTCTGGTCGTAATCGTAGGCTTCCACCTCCATGTTGTTTGTGTCAATGAAGTAGAACTTCTTGGCCTTGGCGTCCCAGGCCAAGCCATTGGAGATGCCCACTGCCTCCTTGAGGACCTTGGTCTGACCGCCGGCCTGCCAGCTGTAGAGTTCGCCCTTCCACTGGCTGAAAATGTCGCCGCTGTCGGCCATGGTGCCGCCATAGAAGCGGCCATTGGGATCCGTCTTGGCATCATTGATGCGGTTGTCCTTGTGGTTGGGCTGAACCTCGAACAGGGTCCTCACCACCTTGGCCACCGTGGAGGTGCCGTCCCATTGGACGACCACTGCACGACGAGCACATCCCACGGCAAACTCCTGGGGCTTGTTCTCAATCGGCAAGATGAAGGAGGCGAACACCTCACCTTGGATCTTGGCCTTGTACACCTTGTTCTGTTTGAAATCGTAGCGATTGATGCCGGCCGACTCCAGGTCCACGTAGTACAGACTCTGGCGGGCCACATCCCAGTGGGGTCCCTCGCCCAAGGCGGCGTAGGAGTCCGGCACAGCTTCAACCTTGTATGACATCTGAAACGAAGAATTCATAACAGTCATTGTTTCTAATGTTCTATTGTTTTTTGAGAGCCCACTCAAAAACTGATAATTAAATAAACAACCCCACCACAAGCCATTATATAGTAATTAAGCTTTCTATATAATATTGCGTACAGTACTCTCTTCTTACCTTTGAGATTAATTATATATTGAGTGCGGCGAACAGTTGGGCACTTTTACGGTCAGCTAACGCTTGCAAACTGTTTTAAATTGAGTTAGCTAAAAGGCTTTTATAGACATTCCCCACACTCATACATGGCGAATTGATAAGCAAAATATTTAATAATACAGGTGTTATCAACCTAGGGCACCTACACACAGGAACACGAGCTAAATTAAATATTTCAGTGTAAAACAATAATCTGTGATTGTGGCAATAAAGTAAGAAATAGTACCAATCATTAATAGTTGAAATTTAGTTTAAAAGTGTTACAACCTGAGCTTAACAAGAAAAATTGTTGTTCTGCTTTTTAAATGAGTTTTCACTGTGTCTAACCACACTATCTAAATTGCTGATCATATTTCAAAATTACTAGCTGAAAATAGATACCAGTACGCAATCTCTTCACACATTTTATTGCCCTCATGAACACCGCCGTGCATATCTAATATCCTTTGTGGGTAAAAAGATACACAAGTGTAGATATAATTAAGGATTGCTTTGCTTTGATATTTCCTATTGGTAGCCATGGCAAGGCACTTAAAACGTATATGGAAATGAAAGGCCATAAAACCAAGGGTTTAGGCCTACGATTTTAGCCTTATCAATTTCCATAAATAACCAACTCAAACTCAAGTTGTAAGACACACAACCCCCTCACTCGTTTTTATTCGAGAGCGCGAGCGGGTCATTGATTAAACCTTTTGGCGGGCGGTGGTGCCATGGCAACTTGGTTGTGCCAGTGGTTGTGTGGTGCCCTTCATGTGTCCCACTCGCACCCCAGTGGAGTGTCTCTTATGTGAATACACGGAAATTTGTTATGGCTCTCTTTAAATTTGTAATTGTCGCTTTTTTATGAAAAATTAATAAAAACAAATATACAGTTCTTTCAAGATCCTTTACCAGCATACATATATGGGTTCTGTAAGATATATGAAGGGTTTAAAATACCTTAATCAATAGGACTCTCTCATGGAAAGAGCTTCTCATAAAAAACCCATTTAATTTTATTAAAATCATATTTGTATTATTTAAAACCCCAATAAGAGTCTTTGTACATCGCAAAATTAAATCAATATCGAGACTTTAGATATAGCCACTCCTTACTGCCTGGTTTTTTCTTTACAGTGTATTAGTTTGCGGGTGTTTGGTTGTTGTCTCGACTCCTTGCCGAGTAATTAAGCAGCCAGAGCGAGACAGAGAGAGCGACAGACGGGGCAGAGATAAGAAAGGCCGTCCACTTGGACAGTGGGTCACTCGAGCGCTGTTGTCTCCACGCTTTGGTCTTTTACTGTACTTGTCCAAGGCGGTTTTTCCTCTCCTTCGTATATGGCTCTGCAACATCAACACCAATGGCAACAGCCCATAATAAAAACTAATGAGTTGTTATACCCGGTACTCTAGTAGCTACAGGGGTATGCTAGGATTCGTGCGGATTTAAGCAAAATTGAGATGGAAAAGGCCTTTTTGTTAACTAAAATGTAATTCAAGATCAAGCCTGATAGAGAATATCTTTAATGTTTAAAGAATTGACTAATTATGAGGCCTCAAAAGATACATTTTGCTTTTAATTGCATAATATTTCGTTACTAGATAAACCACCCTTTAAAGCAATAAGAAATAGTACCGTCAGGTTGGTAATTTTAATGGTTATATTAATAGAACCTTACCAATGGATGGTATATCTAAAAGAAAAACATTAGAATCGTAGTCTTCCAAAGTTTTTTTGTATTTAAGAGGCTCCTCCTACCAAATCCGTAACACTTATTACAAAATGGTAATTAATTCCTCGAAATTAGTTCAACTTTACGATAAAACCACGTAGTATCTTCTAGTCTGAATTATAATTCTAACTTCTTGTGGCTGTCCGATGTTGCTGCTGCATTTGTTGCTGTCTGCTGTCTATTGTTGTTGCTGTGTCTTTGGCCCAGTGCATTACCCTTTGCCACACTTTACACGCTTGCATTCTTTTGATTTCTTTATTTCTTTTGTACTCCCCGTGTGGAGTTCCTTCTTAATTATCTGTAATTGATTACATCTAAGCGGGCGCCCTAAGAGCCGATTGTTGTTTACCTACAAATTAAGCGCTCCGAACCAACTGACGACTGCGTAAACAAATAAAAACATGCGGCTCGTGGCTCAGGTCTTAAGAACCTCGATGATAGAATCCTCAGAAAACAAGAACCCCAAGATGATGCAGCAAATGCATGATGTTTATTGATATATGCTCTTGAAGGAAATTATCTAAAGGAGTTTGGCGTCAAAGAAATTCTATGTTCTGTCTGTTATACATTAAAGAAAGTAATTTTTATATTTTGACAAATTATAAAATACTTTTAGCAGAATTTTAAAACCAATTTTAGTAAAATTTCAACCAGTGAGGGAGATTGAAGCTCGAAGGGTTTAAAAATAACACTTTATATGTAAAATATAAATATACAGATTTTAAACTAAAAAGTGCCATTCAATTCTTTAAAATTGTATTCTTACTAACTTTTCCACATTAACATTTTATTTAATTAAACAACATATTTCTTTACAAAATCTCTAAAAGCTTTTATCAAAAATTCATTTAAAATTCCCCAGTATATAATATATTATAAAATTCCCAAAATAATATATATTTTTGAAACATTAGGGAATAAAGACTAAAGAGTTTTAAAAACACTATCGTTCGTGCTCTTCCTCACTGTGCTCACTCTTTATATGAGAGCGCTCTCTTTATTCAGCTCGCTGACTAAAAGTTACTCATTCAAATTAATAAATGAACAGGAAAACAAGGTTTTTTGTTTTGTTATCTTAGTGAATTTAGAAATTATATTAACTATGAAATTCAGAAAAGATTTTGTGATCTTTTTTGCGTTTCAAGAAGTAAATAATATTAAAACTAGTATTACTGGAAAGTTTCTTTTGCTGACTTTTTCACTCGGCGCTCATATGACTCATTACTAGCGAGCGCTAGCAGCTGCCAGGGCTCGCAGCTAGCCGCTAGCGAGTTTCACTCGATTCTCGCTCTTTCTCAGCGTACTCCCTCTCTTCTCTCTTTGTGTCCACAGCTCATTCAGCCACTCGGCTCTCTCGGAGCTCGCAGCTGTTGAGCTCTCGCCGTGGCTTTGTTTGCCTTTAGTTGTTAAACAATTGCAGAGACGCGTACAACGCGATAACGCATTGTGGTCTTGTATATTTTTTCGCCGTACTAACTGCGATGCTCTCGAAAACGCTTCTAAATTCTGTATAACACACACGTGTTTCAATATTTTGTGAGCAAATATATGTACACACAGTGCTCCGGAGAAGGGCGGCCAAAACAAAGAGAGAGGATTCTGCGTCATCTGATCGCGGGTTCTCTGAATCACTTCAACCTTCGAGTGCGGGTGTGCGTCGGTTGCGAAGACGAGCTTCGATCGCGTTCTACATTTTCGATGACGGAATAAATTAAAACACACATACGTCATACGTCATACGTCATACACGCTCCGAAAGCGAGAGATCCGCAGCCTCTCCTTATTCGCATACTAAATAAGTTAATAAAAGATGTATAATTCGTATGCGAAGGTATTACGAAACAACCGGCACTAAAAGTGAAATTTTTAACCAACAACCAGAAAGTCGCCCCTAGCAAAGAAATATTTATCATCGTGTGTGAGCAAAAAAAAAAAGAAGGAAAAGAAAATTGTGCGACTCGTGTGACCATATCAGAGAAATCAAACGATTTCGCAGCTGAAAGTATCAGTAAATTAAAGCTAAATAAGCCCACTTAACAGCGCTTTCGCTTGGATTAATCAATTCTCATTCTTGGGACATCAGCCGATCCAGCCAACAGGCATGCCCCACTGCGATTTCAACATTCTAGCCGAGACCCGTTTTAAATGAGATTTAACTAGATAAATGGTGCGTATCTCTTGGAGCCTATCTCGTCCGTCCCTATACCCCAAATAGAGTTTGATAAATTGAATTCCTGCCATGTCAAACTGGCTCTGGCTGGCGGAAGTCCAAGTCACTTTAAATCCGATTTTATAACCGATCGTTTAAGAACTTGTCTCTATTTTTTGGGGTTTTTAAGCAGCTTTTTACGGCGGATTTTCAGGTTTCTGACTCATAGTTGGTCTAGTTGGTGATTGGAAGGAAGTTTCCTAAGTAAATAATATGGCTTCGAGGGCAAAAATTCGTGAATCAAAATATATAATAATATATACAATGTGTTCTTAAAAATGTTGATTTCAATGATTATTTTAGGATAGGATATATAGGAAATATAGTTCTAATAGTATTTCCTTTATTGAACTAATGTTTCTATATAGAAAACTACAATTCCTATAAGGTTTGTCTTAAATTCTATATGGAAGGCTTTATTTCAATGATTATTTTAGGACAAACCTTTTAGAAAATATAGTTTTAATAGTATTTCCCTTATTGAACTATTGTTTCTATATAGAAAACTACAATTCCTACAAGGTTTGTTTTAAAATTCCATACAGAAGGCTTCAGTTTTAAGTGCAACCACCTTTGGATACACCCGCATTCCCCTAATAACCTTGCCCAACAAGAATAATTGTTTTGCCATTTCACCCCCAATCCCTGCCTGCATATTTTCCAGCACTGCATTTTTCCAGCCACCCCAAACCCCTCTCTAACCTTCTGCATTTACTTAGCTAATTACATAGACAAGCCTCGCAATGTCCGAGACAACTATGTGGTGGCCTCTCGTTCCTTTTCTCTGTGTTTATCTTGTTAATTACGCTACAAACTAACTACTAGTTCATTCTTAATTGTTACAACACTGTAATTTGTATAGGCGAGGAAACTCCTGCTGGGAGTACTCCGTTTATAGATCTCCAGAGAGCAGAGCTCGGTGTTATTTCCAGAGTTCTACTTGGCGTCGACTCACTTGTGTCACTCATTTCGCTTCGGATTGATTATGCACGGTCTTGACTCGCTTGAAAGCACACCCCAGCTCTGTATTATACAACTTCTGGCATTTCCATGCGGGTTTTTCGGTTTAACTTCCCCCGGCCAAGTCGGTTTGCTATATAGCAATTATTGTTTCCAACCCGCTCTTCCCATATCTGTGTAGAGCCATTGTGTTGTGCACATACACTTACACTGTTGCTGCTGCCGGTGCTATATTAAAACAATTTTTACTGGCTTCTTTGTTTGACTTTAGCACTGCTCTGTTGGCATTTTTAATTGTTTTGGCTGCGTTTTCATTCGCCCTTTTTTAAATGTTATTCTTTGATTCAGCTGAATTTTTTAGCTGCCTTTTTTTGTGTGGAGAAATTTGTCGCCAAAGCCGGCACAGTTCGTATTTCCTCTTAAATTAAAAAACAAAAACGCAGAATACGTCACTTAATTGAGTTCTCAACCCAATTGCCTTTCTTTTTCATGGGTTTTTTGTATGTTTTCTTGTTTTGTTTCGACTTTTGTTTTCTACTTAACATCGCTAATTGCTTTATCTGGAAATATAAAAAAGGGAGAGAAAAAATAGAGAGCAAAACTAATTGAAAATGTTTTCTTATTGCGAAAGCTTTCAGTCTGGAATATAAAGGGTAGCTGTGTAACACTAAAAATGAACACTTAAACACAAACAAAAATATTTAAAATTAACTTAGGAGGTCTTCATATTTTTTAATAATTTTTATGTATATTTTAAACTATCCTCCCTGCAATTAGATACACTTATTAAATAGTTTAAACAAATAATTAACCTAGCTTTTAAGTAAAGTTGCCTTGACCCAATATATTAGTTTCTGCAGCGTACAATGCACACCTCTGTTTTTTTTTCTAAGCACACCTTAACAAAACTTGCTAGACTCAAAGCCCTTATCACCTCCTACACGCCAGACCAACAGCAATTATACATTTATGAAAACACAGTTGGTTTCCCAAGTACTCCTATCAGCCGATATATATTTTTCTGATATATTCTCTGATATATTCCTCTCTGTTTTGACAGTCGCTCTATGGTCTGATTCATTCATTTGCACAATTGGCGTCCAACCCATCGCAGTTATTGTTTTGTTTGTCGAGAATGCAAATGTCTTGGCACACAGCAGTCTGAGGAATAATAGAGTGCAGTAGAGATACATAAATAAGTAGTAAGCAAGTTTTAACCTTGAGGTCTTAAAAAAGCTAAATAGAAGCCCGTTACTTGCACTTTGCTCCGTCTCTTAGCCGGTCCCCCAGTTTTGTTTGTTTCAGACTTGTGATATTTCGCACATTCAACAATTCACAGTCCTGCTCGCTTTTACCCCCCTTTAAGCCCGCCTCTGGGAAGTGGCACAATGCGAACAATAATATGCTTATATATACTTCAATTTATTTTTATTTATTTGCAAATTAAGTCGTATAATAATATAATAATAACTCGCTTGCAATTGTCATGTGATTTTCGTAAAAATAAAAGCTCTTCAACTTTGGATTCGACTGAGTGATACCTTTTTTCGGTAGAGACTGAGGGAGGCTTAAAATTAATAATATTAATACTAAATATAGTTGCTGTTTAACTTTTTATAGGTTTTTATATATTACTTATTTCATTGCACGTTCTTAGCTATTTTTCTTTTACTGATGAGATCAAATGGGGTTCATATTTCTTAGGAATATTTTTTATAAGGACTTTAAATGTAAATAAATTTAAGCAGAACTAGTGTATTCCATAAATTATAAACAGGAATATTTACAAGGAATTATAAACTTCTTAAACGACTTAATTACTTTATTGCAACTTCCTTAAATCAACGCTTAAATATTACCACTACACAGTATTCTTGAACGAAGTTCAATTTTTATGGCTCATCTTTTGTTTTTTTTTTTTTTTTTGTTGTTTATTTGTGGTTGTCATTTTCGGCTTGCTTTGTGCTTTTCGTGTGCGTTTTTGTCACTGCCTTGCCTTGCTATTGTTCACTTGGCTTTTCTCACTCTCGTGCCCTGTTCTACTTTCTATGGCGCTGATCCATGGGTGGTTTGAAAAGTTTCACGGATATCGTACCGACACACACCGAGAGTCAAAGTGTATAAATCATCATAATTTCATAACAATTGAATTTAGAGCGTAATTGCCGTGAATAAGACAAAATTGCAATGACTGAAAAATAATAATCAAGAGACGGCGACGAGAGCCAACCAATCCAAGGCATGGAGCACGAGCCGCCGCTGCTGCTCCTGGCCGCCCGATGGGAGCATTGAGCCAAGTCGGGGCATAAATTGCGCTAATAAAGCGCACAATTAAAGTCACCATCGCCGTCGCCGTCGCTGTCGTTGAGCAAATTGGCAACACTTTCCAATTGGAACGAGTTGCAGATTCGCTGGAACCACACTTCTTTTGGCCGCTGCTTCGCTTGGCTTCATTTGGCAATTTGCAACAAAGTTCGAAAGATTGAATTTGGGTTAGATGAGCGGCTTTAAACCACTTTTATTCAATAAATGTTTTATTTTTAAACTGCCAGGAAGCTGAAAACGAAACCTTTACGACAGCTTGAAACGCAACAGGGCATTATCGATAATTCTAAGTGGCACGATATCTGCCTTTTCGATTGAATACAAGCTATCTATGTATAATTTAAATTAATCGATTAAATCGATATTTTAATTTGAAATCTTAAACTTATTTTATTCTAAATTGCACAATATCTGCTTTTTCGAGTAAATACAAGTATTCTATATTTTGATTTAAATTCTTAAATTATTTTTATAATAAACAACGCAACAGGGTTTTCCCGATAATTCTATCTTGAACGATATTTGCTATTTCGATTAAATACAAGCTATCGATATACATATATCTCCATATTTTAATCTGAATTTATTGAATATTTTTATTCTAAACTAAGGTATAGCTCAAATATACAAGTAAATCTGTTAAAGATCATTCCCAATCTCATTACTATTAATAAATATACATTCCTTCGACTTGGTTTTCCTGACTTTCAATGCTTCCGATTCCCGATATTTCTGTATTGTTATGACTTTCAATCTTGAAATTGCTTGTGCATCGAATATTGTCAAATATGTTTGCCCGCCGACTTTGCTTGCGGCTTGAGGAATGCGGAAATATGGTTTGCGCTGTTGTGTGTTGCTTCTTTCCCAATTCAGCTGCTGCTGGTGGCCTTTCTGCCTTTGCCTATCTCTGTTTACGTGCGCTTTCCTCGGCTTTTCCTCCCCGCTTTTCACCGCACTTGCATCTGTTTGTTTTGAGATATTTTCGCGCTTCGCGCTGCCGATTTTTTGTTGTTTCCTTTTGCTTTTCCACAAGCTTGCGATGCTATACGGCCATGTGGTGGCAAGCAAATGCATTTTCTTCTACACATTTTCTTTCGTGCATGACATTAAAGTTTTAAATTTAACAGCAACCCAAAATGCCGGTCTGTTGGTTCTTCATTTCGCAGATACTTGGTTCCCTCGTCTTTATTTTGTTTTTTCTTGTACTCTCTGCCGTTTTGACGACACTTAACTCTTGTGAGCACTTTTGAACTTTGCCAAGTGCGTTGAGTGTCGCGCCCTACTTTCCAAACGTTAAAGTTTAAAAGTCAATGTTTTGCTTTGAGGGTAAATAAATTATTGAACAAGGTGTTCGCATATAAGGGTGTTTGAGAGAATATGTTTCTTTTGATATTCATTTAAAGGTACTCGGAAATTCCCAATTATCTGCACGAAAAAGAGGTTTGGCTTCTTGATGCCTCGAGGCTTATTCGGCTGATTTATTTCTTATAAATCGGAACGTGCCCAAAACACACAAAACTTACTTATGTTTCAGTTTCTAGCTAAACTAGAAAGAAGATAGAGGAATTTCAATAACAGACCCATAATAAATTAGTAGCTGAATTCGTACTTGGGAATTTCAGAAGCAATGCCTGAGATCAAATACGCTTAATACTTGTAAGCCAACTTTTATAAAATAAACTCTATTCAAATTTCCAGTTACTAAGCCCAAAAGCCATTTAAATATTCGATTTAACAGCTGCAACTTGCATTTAAATTAAAGCTTGCCTGTCACCAGACATTGCGCATACGCCGCGTTGTACAGGAGAACAAGACGAACTGCATTTCGCGTTTGTCTGTCTAGGCTTGCGTGCCACGTGAATGGCAGTCGCTGTCTTAATTCGTATTCCCATTTATTTGGGAAACTACTTCCCTGGGACGCCGAGGAGTCGTGCAAATGTCAAAAGTGTGACAAACATTTTGTGGAAATTCGGTTCATTATTCGACCAAAGCTGACCCCATTCAAAAAAACTGATTACACCGCTGATTACCATCCCAGACAGTCTGCCTGGCAACCCTTTGTGGAGGGCTCAGCACGCTTCTAATTTCTTTTTGAGAGCGGACTCGGTCTGAATCTTCATTTCTGAGGCCCGGCCAGGCACGATTTACTGCCACATTTCGATTTAAACTTGAAAATCTGGCGACTGGAGCTGCTGCTATTTTTACCAGCACGTTCTACGAGTTTTTGCGGCTACCTGGAGTGCTACGTGGGAAGTTGGTAAATGGAAATGGCCGGCTGCAAATGTTTGGCCAAACTGGACGCATTGTTTGGCCATCGCCGTCGCCGTCATCGTCGCAGGAAGTATTTTCCTTGGCCGCCAACCAAGTTGTTGACTCGACTCGACTCGATTCGGGTTGGTTGACTTGTCTCTTGATTTATCTGCGTGTTAATTTGAACAATTAACATGGTAAATTAAGGAAGCACCACTTCGCCGCAGATATATTTAACATAAATACACGCCTAAGGCTGCTCGGGTTGCTTGTTAACCTGCCAACTACAACATGATCAACATCTCATTGTCTGTTACTTTTTCTCATTTTATTTTTCGGTTTAAAACAAGCTGAACCGTTGAGGGGGAAAGATGTGGAGTAAACTTTGAGGGAATGAGGAAATGTTGAAAATATTTTTAACAATCTTGAAAAATTAATTTATTTTCAATAATAAGAGACACCAAGTCAATTAATCATTCGGTTTGGTTGCGGCAAAAAGCTCAAATTTAGTTATTAATGAAAAATAATGCCTATAGTTAATAGGAAATGAAGTCGTTTTCCGTTTTCAGATTGTTTTAGAAAAAAATAAAGTAAAAACTTCAATATAATAAATATATTTTATTAAGTATACAAGCCTAGATGTTGTATGTAATTAATTAAGGTAATAAAAACATTTTCTTAGTGGGAAACTCGTAAAACATTAAAACGTGACTTTGCTAACAATATAATTTACGTACTTTTCCATGTAATAGCAGATAAATAAAAACTTTTCGTAAATATTTATTGACCAGCTATAAAATAAGGTATTAACTTGCCTCACATGGAAGTCATTAGTTTTTATTTACTTCTCCTGAATATATAGTAGTTAGTTGGTTAGTTGGGCTTTCTTCTCGGCGCTACCTACCGACTTACGGTTTAATGCTTTTTTAACAGAGTATAAAAAGCACCTTGCGCCCAGTTAGTCATTCGGCACACACTCATACTATTTATATAAATATAGCCACAAGCCCCGATATGGCCGGTGTATACAGTTAACCAATTGTTAACCCAAATGTGCTGCCAACTGATACGAAAAGCGAAGGGGGGGCCCACTCGAGGCAAGGTGCGCCTGCGCACAAAGCACATTGCCAACTGATTTGCTGCGCATTGATTGAAGGGTAAATTACACCTTGCCACATGCGATTCAATGCGATTCGATGCGATTCAATCCGATGACGGACACATGAACGGCGGACCGTACCGGAGCGGACAGGGTTTACTTGTCCAAGTCTTCGGAACACTTTGTTTATGTGTTTACATGGCAAAAAGTTACTTAACACTTAATTATTAATGTAAAAAATTTAGGAAATTCTAAATATATAATTTATATTATACTATAATATATATATAATATTATTAATTATTTTATTATATATTTTATTCATCATAAAAAAGCCTAAATTTCGATCAATTTTGAACTGAACGCTACCTATATTTTTATTGCTATTTACTTTGATGTAGTAAAAAATTATATATATTGTAGTGTATATTTTTTTGGTATTTTGACGATATTATATTGATGAATACATTTTATATATTCTTACATTATAAATGGTATTTTATGATTATCTCAGTCCTGAAAATAAATATATATTGTATTGAAATATATTTCTGATTGTTATCAATATCATATCAATATATATTGTTATCAATATCATATCAATCTACATTGTATCGATATTTTATCTACATTGTGTCGATATATTATCTACATTGTATCGATGTATTATCTATATTGTATCAATATATTCTCTACATTGTATCAATGTATTCTCGATACTGCATCGATATATTCTCGACATTGTTTAGATTTAGTCTAGATATTTTATCGATATACTATTTATATTTCAACATTGTAAATGGTATTTTAATGAATATGTAATATTCAGCTTTTAAGAGGTCTCTTTGTATTCGTATTTTCTCTCCGTGTAACTGCTTTTCTCTTTACTTCGCAAATATATGTGTATCCAACAGATACTGTTAGCTACTGCCGCTACGGCCACCATGCGACTGTTATTTGTATTTGTAGAATTTTGTGTGCAAATACAAACTTTTCGCTCGCAACTATTTGTAAATTGCGTCACCTTCCGAGACTTTTGGTTTTTGGTTATGGTTCGCTTCAGAGTCCATGTTTGGATCCATACATCCAAACATCACCGCGTTTTGGGGCGCCCTCTCTATTTCTCCGTAGTGTGCGTGTGTATCTGTGTCAATCGCTTCCACCTGCAAGTGTGTGAGTGCTGTGGCCATAACTGCATACATATTTAATACGATTTCAATGCTTTTTTATTTTTGTTTTTTTCATTCCAAGTGCGCTGTCACGTAATTAAAGTCACATAAACTTTTGAATAAGTTTTCTTGAATGGCTTTACTTTTGACTTTTGGGGAATTCTTTTTGGTTTTATTTTTTTGCACATTTGCGTTCGTACGCGTAGGCATTTCGACCAGACTGAAATAGATACATTCAGGCCACATAAATAGACAGTCTCATTGAGTAAATAGTCTCTGCGTCACTTGGTATGAATATGAATATGTCATTGGTTCCACCTCATTTGATATGAGAAAGGTTAGTGCTTATTTTGGTGTTCAATTTGTATAGGCCACACAGAAAGTTCTTCAGACTCTGGTTATAATAGTCTTGGGTCTTTATTTAGACTATTGATTGCATGGGATTTGTTTTAATAACTTTAATAATGTGTCTCAGAAGAAATAAATAATATTATATTATAATGACGCTGTCTTAACAGTAGAAATATGAGAATGACTCTTTGAAATGTGACCTCTGCCTGCCTTATGTAATTAAAGGTTCAATGTAAAGATGAAATCTTTGTTCTTTGATGATTATAAATTACAAGGGTATAGATAATAATGCAGACGCAATGATACAGAGAGAAAACCTAGGTTCTGGACTCTTAAAACCTCTTTTTTGGTTTTCGGAAAGAAATATTTAAGTAATATTAAAAAAAAAATATTTAAAAAGTGTTCGTACAAGTAGCATCACTCGTCTGCAATAAAATACAACTTTTTGTTAGTAAGAGGAATAAATTCCT
Source organism: Drosophila pectinifera (assembly GCA_008042775.1). NCBI lineage: Eukaryota > Metazoa > Arthropoda > Insecta > Diptera > Drosophilidae > Drosophila > Drosophila pectinifera. The sequence goes on along the minus strand of VNKC01001611.1, from coordinate 15,698 downwards.
TGAAGCCCATAGCTAATTACTTTATTAAAATATTTCTTCTTTAGTTTAATTATCCTAAGAGTGACTGGCAATGTCTAAGTCTCTATGTCTCTTCGATTGTCGTTAAGGGAACACCTTTATTACTCATTTTTTAACGACTCTGCGGCAGCATTTCCCTTTTAATTAATACCTCACCGCCGAGGCTGGCGTGTTGCCTTTTGGGCCAATGCCGCCCAATGGCGAAAAACTTTATGACACTGAGACGGACGGACAGGTAGTGGTGGTGGCTCATCGTAAAACCTAAGCACGGGCAAATTGACAGCCGTTACGGATATGATGATGACCTCATTTCCAACTAAGAAAAAATAACACAAAACAAATCTTAATTAAGTCCGTGTTTTTGCTTCTTATTGTAGTAAAACTTCAGCACAGTCTCTCCATGCTGATTGAGAATGATGTGTTTTTAATAAGGCCATTTTTGTACACTTTTAAGGAGCTGCTAGCTGCTACATTTGGCAGCAATTTTGAGGATTTTTTGTGATCTTTTCTGGTTGATTTTTAAATAATTGTTGCAATCAAAGGTAATTATTACAAATGCATTGAAGTTGTCCGTTTGTGTTTCCTTTTGCATGGCAATTACCACAGCAAGACCAAAAGCTATAGCAAAGCAAAAGCAAAAGCAAGCCAAGCGCTCAATTATTGTTGCAACTTGCAACAGCAACGGCAACTGCCCCTCCGACTGTTGTCGATGCGGTAACATGGCTCAATTTCGGTTGCTGAACATTATTATTATTTCGCATTTGCGAACAATATTCGCTTATTGTTTGAAAAGATCGGCCCCTCGAACAACAGCAACAATAGCAGCAACCACAACAACACCAATAGCAACGGCAGCAGCAGAAATAGGAACAAATTATAGCAACAACTGATCATATTTTGGACAGACATCGGAAAAAAAACTGTGATAGATGATTGCAAGTCAGAGAGAAAAATCTATTGAAAACCATGGACATTCTGATACCCTTACATGGCTAATTAAACTAATATAGGTTCCTAAATATATAAGGATATAAATATATATATTTTTTTATAAATATAAGAGATATTTAGAAATTTGTTTCGCATTTAAATTGTGAAGATTTTGATATAAGAAAGCTGAAAATATCTGTAAAGATCTTTAAGCTCGGTTATATTATGATAGCTTGTCATCAAATTCGTACTTGGGAATTAGAGGCGCCCTCTTTGCAACAACTTCTTACTTGGGAATTTCAGATGCCTCTTTGCAATATTTCTTACTCTCTCTCTCTCTCTCAATGCTGGAATCAGAACTCTGTAACAACAGCAATTGTGAAATTAAAGTTCTATGTAAAATATCTAATTTAGAGAAATTAAATTCTTTATTTTAGGAGTCTTTGAATTCCCTAAAAATTGAATGAGACAAACCAAGACTGCGAGTTCAAAAGGTTTTCAAATTGCTTTTAAATTGCCCAATGTATGATCTGCGCGGCGACGGCTGTTAAAAGCCAGCGACAGCCTTTTTTGGGAAAGGGCATGACAAACAGACAGGCAGGCAAACAGTCCAGAAAGGCAGAGGCCCAAAATAAGGCAGTTGGCCGGGCCAATGTGCAACGTGCTACGAGCTGCGAGCAACGCGCAAGATCCAAGATGCAAGATGCATCGCGGCTAACTGTAATGTCGTCAGCCAGCAACGATCTTGGCCTGCTGACGACGACGCCATTATGAAATTGCAGCTCCAAAAGTTTGTTTTCCCCCGCGTCGTCGCTCGGTCGGTCGGTCGGACACTTTTCACCTGCTCACCCACTCCATTGTGTCCATTGTGTGCCGGGCCATGCAAATAGAGCTCCCAGTCCCCCGTACAAGTCCCACTTTCAGCACGCCCCAAAAAGCAGCAGACACAAAAAAGTGCAGGAGAAAAACAAATGCGACTCCGCAATCTGCTGATGCCGCCGTTGGTTGCGCCTGTCCGCGAGGCAATCGTCGTCCAGCTGGTGCCACCAGTGTTGAATGTTTGCACTTTCGGATCGCTCACTGAGTCAGTCAGTCAGTCACTCAGGTTGGGCGCACTCAAAAAATTACAGGGAGCACAGAGACAAAAATCACTTAGACTTAAGCCACATTATACTAAATAGAGGGAGTTCCAATTACTCTAGTTTCTCACAAAAAAGAAGGATATTCTATCATGCAACAAGTACAAAATACAAAGACCTACGAATAATTTTGTATATAAATCTATTTTATTACCACTTTTGTGTGCTATATTTCTCCCTGTGCAGCCTGGCAATCGCAGGGCCCCTTCTCTGGAATTGGTTACCATTAACTATCAAGCATTCTCCGGGGCTTTTCAATTTCATTTGCGCAATTATTGTGAAATTAAGATGTTTGCTTAGACAACGTTTGCTCCTCCTCCTGCTGCTGTTGCTGATATCTGGCAGATACTTTGGGAACTTTCTACCCCGCTTGTAGATTCATTCGATTTGAGCCAGCTCATGTGAACTATTCGCCATGATAAGACAAGCGAGTGAGCTAATTAGGTCTAGGAAACTGTTCAGACCCAACTGGCACAAAAAAAAGAGACGGAAAAGAGACCAAAAGCCAAAGAAAAATCTGTAACAAAAAACAGCTTCGGCTTCAGCATCAGCATCTGGAGCTAAAGCTCTCATAGAACAAAACTTTCACCCGAAAAAATACAAGCTACAGGCAACTACAACAACAATGACAACCGGCAGCGGGCCGGGCCAACAGTTGCAACAGTTTTATGGCTTAAAATTCACACTCTTAATGGCCAAGAGCGAGTGAGTAAGTGAGTGTGTGTCTGCCTGTATCTGTTGGATACTCGAGCGCAACGCATCTCTACGCATGTGTGACCGAGCGACCATTAAGAATGATTATAATTGTAAGACTGCTGGCCCAGACCCAGACCCAGGAGCAGAACAATGAAAGAGAAAATTGATAGTTAATGCAACTGCAATTGGAGCTGTGCAGGTTAATTGAGCGCATTAGCGGTTCATAGCCGAGATTTCTCCAGACTTTGTTCCATGAAGTTGGGGAAATAACCTATAGGAATAAGGAGTGTGCACTGCAGATCCGGCTCTGTGAGATAGGTTTCTCTAAGGTGCCTATATTTAAGTTATTTAAAGAAAAGTTTGCTTGCTTTTTCTCTCTTGCTCTTGTATAAAGGATGGATATGTCCCAGCCATGTTTCAACTAATGTTAGTAAAACAGAATCCTTGTTTTTGAGAAGTACTTAGATTATATTCCATTTATGTACTCATTGTTTATCATATTCTTTGATGAATTTAGTGCCCAGGCGCACTCTAAATGACATAATATTTATACATCCGTGATATTCGATATAGGTTTCGCGGGCTTTTGAGAACTGCCTCGATCCAGACGGAATTACATCGAAGTCACTATGGGCCATAATCTTTAATAATATTTGTTTCCAGCTGGTGGAAGTGCGTACGTGAGCTCGTTTCGAGTTTCGCGGTCGATGTGTGATAATTCGCAATTGGAGCTGCAACAGCACAGCATCGCAAAAATAAAAACCGGCAACAAACACCCACTTGCGGTTGTCAACGCCGCACAGATAATTTTCCAGGTCTTACGCTTAAGTAGGAAAAGCGTTCGTGAGTGTAAATTGTGTTAAGTTCTTTTGGCTTTCTCGCCGCGACGGCTTTCTATTTTGCCCGAGGTGCCGTTGGTGCCACTGCGACTGCATGGCAGTAGTATCTATGGCTCTTGCCTCACTTCTGACTAATGACAATCGTTTGTGGGAGTAGGAAGTGGTTTTCCCTGGCCCCCCATTTCTCCCACAGCTTTTATCTGGCTTTTTTTGGTGGCAGGTTTTCTCTTGAAGAGATTCTGGAGCGTCATAGTCGGTTCTTCCCGAGGTCTTTAAAATTACTTACTAATGATAATTAGCAGCATTATTTTCCCATTATTCTGGGGAGAGTTGCTTCCCGCCGCAGCATTTATGCTTTGTTTTCCTCGTTTTGGATTTTATTGCAATTAAAGCGTCATTTAACTGGGCGTGGGAGTGGTTGAGGCACTCCAGGAAAGACCTGGGCCCCACCCAAGAGTCAAGTGGTAATATAGACATGGCACATGACAAATGGTGAGCCGAAGCCACTGTGGCACAAAAGCATTTTTCGATTTTAATTAAAAACCACAAAAGTTAACTAATGTTTGGTCCATTGTTTGCCGATTTGTTGCTTTCTTTTTCATTTTCAATTAAAAATAATGGTCATGCACATGTTATAAATGAGTTTCGGTTCAACGGAGCCTTTGATTATGCAAAAAAACTGCAGTGTGTGCTCCACTTATTGGCCGAGATTAACTTCGGTTTCTGTTCGCGCTTTGTTTGCCAGCAGATTCGGATTCGGAGTCAGCAACATCAACATCATCCTCCCCATCGCTGCTCTCCAGACTGCCGCTTCTTCAGCTTTTTTCGTTCAGCTGATTTCTGCCTTGAGCTTCCGACTTTCTCCGCACACACACCGCCGCACATGCGGCTGCTGCCTGTATACACACTTGGTTAGCTCGGCGATATAACAAATCCAGAGTGTGTGCTCAGTTGCTCTGCCTGGCCAGCTGCCTAATGATCCGTCTATGTTATAACTTATATGCAAACCGGCTGCCAAATTAAAATGTGCACGGAGGAGCCTGGAAAGTATTCCTCGGTATGGGACAAAAAGTTGATTTGCATTTTATATTCCCTTGACATATTGAGAGTTTTAGTATAAATATAGGGGTTTGTTTAGATATAAACGGCTTTCAAACTAGGCTGGGATGTTCTATACAAAGCTACTGTCTGAAATCAGTGACCGTTTGCTGACAAACCTTAGTATTTAGCCTTGTTACCATAAGGTGGCCAACTGAAAACTCTCCAGTTGGGAATTCTAGCGCCATTGTAATTGATAAATAATTATAATATTGCCTTATTTCCGGCTGTAAGAATATGGCTTATCGCTATGATGTTCAAGTCCCAGTAAGGCCCAATTAATTTATTTTTTCTACTTGAATACATTTAAATTTTTTATTTTGTATTATTAATATTTTTAGTTTATTTTTTGTCTTGTTAATTTTTTTTTTTGTTTTTTGGAATATATATATATTTTTAATATGTATTTCAATTTTTTTTTTATTATTATTATTTAAATTTTTGTTTATTATTATTATTTAAATTTTTGTTTATTATTATTATTTAAATTTTTGTTTATTATTATTATTTAATTTTTTTTAAATTATTATTATGCTTATCATTTTTTATTATTACATTAATTTTAGCAATATTTATATTCATTATTATTATTATAATTATTATATTCATTATTAAAATTATTTTATATATATTATTAATATTATATTTATATTTTTTTATTTACTATATTATTGTTATTGTTTTTTTGTATTGATTATTATTATTATTGTGATTGCTTTTTTTATATAATATTTATATTCTTTTCGTAATAATTATTAATACTATTATAATTTTTTTTTATTAATTAATAATACTATTATTACTTTTTCTATATTTTTATTTATTTATTTATTATATGTTTTTTAATATAATTGATATAAAAATATGAAAACCTAGTCTTCAAAGTAAAGATTTGGAAGTATTATTACTTCAAGTACATATTGCTCTCTGAGTATCTTCCTATATCTCCATCTCCCTTGGCCATTGGCCAAAAATATGTTTTGTTATCCATCCGATGTTGATATATCTGCCGCCAACTGTTTGTTGGAACTTTGTAAACAATTTGGCATCGTAAATGCCTTCATATTACGACATTTGTCAGTTGTTCGATGTAAGGCACAATCCATCGTGAATATATTCCATAATATCTCATAAGCAAATGCTTAAAAATCTATAAATAAAACACAAATTGAATTGAAGATTTTACTATCATGTTCGTAATCTAATCAAAAGTATGAATAAATAAGTTTATTTATAAAAGAATTTATGGACAACAAGAATTTTATCGTAAATATATTTATCTTAGATCAACTTTGTATATTAATTGATTTTTCATTTTCTATTTCTTGCAGGTGAGTTCACAAAGCCCGCGTCATCTAAGGAAAGTTTAGTATCTTGTGTCATACCTGGTAAGCGTTCTGAATGTGTCATTTATTTCAAAACTCCAACCCGAAGCCGAAATAGGAAACCTAGTTTTACCTGTAAGTTAAAATCAAAACGTGTTTACAGCCAGTCTTGACTTACTACCACTCGAAGAGATTTATGATAAGGTCAGGTGATGAAAATTGCGCAGATCTGTTAGCCTTTAAGAGGAAATCGAAATTGGAAGTAGTAACAATAAAAATCTTTATCAAAACAAAGTGTTGTTTCAACATAGAGATGATTGTAAATGATTGATAGTAATTTCAAGATTGACTAGTAAAAACTATGCAGAAAACCTATTTAAATTCCTTGGAGTCGCCAGAAGAGCAGAGTCACACATTTTATTGGGCAACCAAGCGCGGCCTGACCAAGGAGTTGCTTGGCTGTCGTTTTGTGTTTCATGCGAATCGCAGAAAATTAACAAAAATGTGCACATATATGTGCAATTATAATAAATTATTTTCGCGTGGATTAACGAGTTAATGACGGTCGCTGCTCCGGTGGAAGCAGAAACAGAAAAGAGCGCGTGTTTTTAATTGTTAAATTGCTCGCAAGAAAACGAGGCAGGCAGCCAGAGCCAGAGCCAGGCGGTTCCAGACAATCTCAGCCACTCAAAAACCACATTTAACGCGAATGTTTGCCAAATTTGTGTCATGCCCCAAATGGGATAAATCCGCTAAACAGAAATCCGGATGCCGGTCGAAACGGAAACGGATGAAAGTGTATTTTTCGAGTGCACACGATGGGGAGGATGATAGCGATGGATGATGATGCCTGCTGCCTGCTGCCTGCTGCCTGATGTTGTTGATGTTCGGCCAGGAAACTCAAGCAGAAACATGGCCAACGCTTGTCCATGGCTATATTTAGCCAGTTAGCCAGCGAGCCAGCCAAGTTATTGGCAAAGTCTGCCGTTTTTGGGGAAAAGCCGATGTAAACAAGTCCACTGCTGTTGCAACGACCTAAATATACAGTACGATTCATGGGAAAAGATACCTGAATACACCACAGCTGCGTTTAGCAAAATAGTAGTTATAAATAAGAAAATCTTAATCCACCTTAATCTTTACTAATCTTTACTTTACTTTCTTAGTAAAGCTTTCATATAAGTAAAGCTTTTATAGATTGTTATTATCATATCTAGTTACTATTTTAGTAGTATTTGCTTATATTATTACCTATTTATTAAAGTATTTTTATTAGTAAGTATAAAATAACAAAATCTTTTAGAAATGCCAAAGAATTATTCAAGTGCTATTATCTCAGCCACACCTGTATGCTTCTTGTGTTGAGGGAGGCAGAGGTGCAGAGATTCTCCGTGTGTCTCAGGTGTCTTGCGACGACCAGCTGTCGGGGCGATGCAACAAGTTGCCAGCGGAGTTGTTGCCGTCGCCAAGGTCATCGGCGTTGAATGTGCCCAGCATCCTCTGTCGCAGCTACTTTTTGTTAGCATGTTTTCAGCTCTTTTCTTCTTTTTTTGGTAGCTCTTTTTCTTGGCCATTTTTACCAGTTTGGCAAGTTTTTTTGTTTTTCTTGCAGTCACTTGTCTGTGCTCGCTGACTGCTCGGACTTCCACTCACAAACATCTTGTTGTTCGCTTCTCAGATTCTTCTCTTCGATGTTCTTGCGCTCGTATTTCAATTTTTTGGCTTTTTCTGCCATATTTTGTCTGCACTTTTTTTCTTTTCGGCTTTACTTTGCCCATATGGCGCCGCTTAAGGTGTCCCCTTGGCCTGGGAGCGCAGTTAAAGCGGAAAATTTATGACCTCCACAAAGAAAGCTTCCCCACGTACTATACAATTTCATTATGAATTATGCACAGCCATGGCCTTTCAATAAGTCAACGAACCCGCACAGTGAGTACTACTAAATTAGTAATTACGAGGGTAGATTGGCCAGATACTGATTATATTCTCTAGTATAATCTTCAATTTGATGCAATATATATGGAGTAAAAAATACTCCTTAAAAAGTTATCTTCTAGCACACCTGTGCGGCTGAGTCATACGAAGGGATATTTAACGACCCAAACTAGGAATGAAAACTTAGAAAACTTCTGGGGGAAACCGCAACCAGCTACCCACTATCCCCAAAACTCAAACCAACCCATCTAGACACAGACTTTGTTGTGCGGAGAGGAGCAGAGACAGCGCCCAACCATTAACGAGCCCAACAAGTCCAACATGCACACACCCCAAATACCCACTGAACCGCAAATGTGTCGCTGTCAGCGCGTCGTATACTTGATGTGTATTTCCAGTTATTGGCGGCCGCATTTATCGATCGGCATGGATATTAGCCCGACGTCCTCATTTAAAGCCAACCACTGTTTGTGCTTAAACCAGGCCCGCTCGCTCTGACTCGCCATCTCTGTCTCTAATAGCCTTTCGAATAGTTTTTATTATTATTTTCGCCAAGTTTCTGCGGTGCAGTGTGCACCGGGAAAATTAAACAAGATCTTTTATATAAGCTAATGCCATTTTTAAATTTAGCCCAAGTCAGACCTCTTTCTGTATAGGCTCTTTGAAAAAATAATAATTGTTTTTAATAACCATATAAATGTAACTTAGTTTTTTCATGTGTGCTCTCCCCAACCCAGTCTAGAGGCTGACCAGCATGCAAACAAGTCTTTTATGGCGCTTTTCCAGTGACAGTGCATCACATGGCCATGTTTGGGCTATCTGTTAACTGTTTTTGTAAGCCAACTCTCTGCTTTTTTGTTGTATTTTTATCAATGAGGCTTAGAAACTGGTTAGCCGACTAATTAGTCGCGTGCAATTGATTTTCTCGTTTCCATTCTTTACACAAGATTGAAAATTAATAAATTGTGAGTATTAATTTAAATGTTAAAGCCTACTTTTGGTTACATCTTTGTGCAGCGTTTGGTGGCCTATTGTGACTAAAGGCCATTAATCATCTAATGGTTTCTGTGTTGGCTCAGAGAGTCGTGACCAAGAATATGATGTTCATTCTCCTTAATCTTTACATTTTGATTTTCCTTTTTTCTTGCTAAAAATTTGCAAGTTTAATGTGATGCTAAGAGGGGTGAGTTTGTGGTTTTTGCTGAGAAGATGAGTTTATAGCTTGCCACTTAAAACTGTGGGTTTTGGCAGAGTTATAAAGACTGGGAAGTAATCTACAAGAGGATGGAATCAGTAGTCAGCAGGGTTTAATGATGAGCATTCAGAGTCGTGCTTAATTTTTCTAATTATTTATTTTGTGGGACATCTTTCTATAGTAGATATATTTTTCTTTAGTTAAAGTAAACGTTAAAGTAACAGTCTAAGCCCCGTTTAGTATGATTCAATAGATATTTACTAGTTAATATTTTTCTCTAAAAACTCAATTAAGTCAGAGACCTAGCGTAGACCACTTAATCTCATTAAGCAGAACCTGATTAACCACTTAACCCTTTAAAAGTCTCTTAAAAATAACAAACCAGCAGCAGAGTCGTAGATCTAGATAAGATCTTCAAAGAAATCTTTAGATCTAACCTTTTAATGGCGAGGCTAAAGGCTGTAACTAACCGATGAGCTCCCTTGTCTCAGCTGCGCCAAGTGAACCCATCTAATTGAATTGTTAAACCAAAGCCGCTGTTATTCTCCTGAGGTAGCCTATTTTTCTTCGGCTTTGGTTTCGTTTTTCCCTCGAAATTATTTGCGCTGTCAGCGGATCTGAGTAAGCCCGTAAAGCCACGGATAGCTGTTCAATTGCGGCGATTAAAGTCGCGCTCGTCCACGGCCATGCAAATGCCGCAGCGCCTCTCTAATAGGCTTGGGTTCATTTGGGCTTGGTCGTCGACATCATCATCATCAACATCATCCACCAAAACAAGTCACATCCACAGCCAAATCCACATCGCAGCGGGGCAAGGTCTTTGTCTGACGTTCTCCAGCCATTACATTACCTTACATTACATTAAACGAAGGTAAGCGCTCTTCTTCTGCCTGCCTGTGTTGCATAAACCCTAATGAAAATGCTGAAAATACCGAAGCTGTTGCGCTGCCTCATTAGCCGCGGCTTATACACACAATCCCCGGCTAACTGGGCCCAAATAGCACAAATAAGTGCAATTCATGCGGCAAGTGCGTGGCTCGAGTGCACCTGAAAGGCATTTTGCCGGCACCGCGTCCTCAGCTCCCAGCACCCAGCACCCAGTTCCCAAGACTCCAATCCCCAATCTCCTTCAGCCCTCGTAGGAGAAGTGGCCAAGTCGCCAAGCGTCTAATTATGCGCACCCTTGGGCGCTGGTAGCCATTCGCCTAGCGGCCAGTAAACAAAATAAAAAACCAATTTGTTAGCGCCGCCTAGAAACTACCGATTGCACAGTGGTTCAAGGTATAAAAAAATTCAATTAACTTTATGAAAATTATGAAAAAGAGGTAACCACAGTTAATAGGAGTTAAAAATATAGTTAAATAAATTTAACCAATACTGGTTATATTAATAAGAGTTAAACAGATATAACCAGAATTAATAAGAGTTAACCAGAGATAACCAGATCTAATAAGAGTTAACCAAAGATGACCAGAGTTAATAAGAGTTAAACAAAAATAACCAGAGATAAACAGAGATAACAAGAGTTAATAAAAGTTAACCTAAGATAACTAGAACTAACCAGAGCTAATAAGAGCTAACCAAAGATACCCAGAACTAACCAGAGTTAACCAGAGATATTTAGATTTTACCGGAGACCACCAAAATTAACAAGAAATAATCATAGTTAACCAGAGTTAATCAGAATTAGCTACAGTTAACCAGATTTACACCAGAGTTAGCCAGGGTTTATTAATAATAAAATAATAACATTGAAATAATGCTATTAGCTAACAATAATAATATGTAAAAATGTGATATATTTGGTATAGTTAATTTACTTACTATTCAATTGATATCTAAACTAAAAGTTCTTGTTCCTAAGAGAATTAATTAAACTTTAATAGTTTAAGTTAATTTCGAAGATAAAAGAATTCCTTTTATTCGGCATTTAAATACAGAACGGGAACTAGTCAAGTTATGAATTATGCAAACATCTCTAATCACATAATTTCTCCATTACCTTTGTGGTAGTTTAATGTTAAATGAGGATGATAAGTGAGCATAAGCAAACCCTTAATTAAGCTGATGCCAGAAAATTGCACACTACGCAACATATAGTTTTAATAATGAAATTATACAATAATAAGCTCTTAGCTTGGCTCTCTCATAAGAGAGAGACTTTCTAAAAAGTGCTTCCACATAGGGTACTTATATTAAACGGTTACTTAAGTTTCAAAATTCACTGCCTATTGGGTAACACAGTGTGCCGTGTCTTTAATTAGTGAACGCTCTGACTCGAGTTCTCGCTTAAAATCTCTTCCGTGACTTTCTAAACGCAAATTCTTGTTCCTCCTCCATTGGTTCTGTCGGCGGGCCCGGCTAAGCGGAGTGTGATTTATGGCTAGCATCGTGGCCGCTTAGATGCTCGTACACATTTCAAATTAGCTGCTAGAATAATTGCCCCGCCGGCGATCTTGGGTTATGACTTACGCACAACTCAAGAGTCAACTCAAAAGTGACGATTCCACGAAGAAGTAAATACTTGAAAGGAAGCGCAACCAGTTTCAGGGCAAATAATAAAAACAAACTAGAGAGGAGAGACTGGGATGTCTTGGACGTGTTGCTCTTAAATTGGCTTAATTTCCGTGCCAAAAACAATAGGCGGAATCGATCAATGGAAAACCAGCCGAAAGGAAACTCGAAATGAGTTTCCTCCGACTATTTACGAATTGGCTATGCTTTCAATGCCAAAAAAGGGTCGCTGTGGGAGAGCTCCAACGACTTAATGAACCCAACACTAACCCCACTACCCTCTCTATTTAGCCAAAGCAATTTAATAAAGCCATGAACCTTGAGCCAAGTACATAGCAAAGCTGAACACGAGCAGTCGCAGTCTTTTTTTGTGTTTTGTATTTCGCTTGGGCCTCACTTTTGTTGTTTATTATTTTCGGGTCTGCTCTGAAAACAAATTTACCCGGCCAGGCAGCCCAAAAAACAACTGACAACTGCGGGGGCAAAGTCAGACAGCCAGACAATAGCGAAAAAGAGTGTCAAGTTTAAATATTTTTATATGAGTGCCAAAAAGTGTCGCAGTTTTTCACACTCTTTGTCTTTTGTAGAGTACTATTGGCCAGCCGGCTCCGGAGTTTGGTTACAACTTCGTTTCTTTTTTGGTAGACAGCTAAGCCGTTAAGTCGTATTGATTGAGCCAGTCTGAGGTAAAATAGAGCCGTTTTTTCAGCCACTTTCTAGCTGAATATCTGTTTAGTTATCGCAAACTAAAAATAATATTATAAGTGGCTTACTAAGAAATTTATAACGGCTATTGATAAGTGCTAAATATGTATGAATGGAATATATACTAATTCATGGCTACTAGTATAGATTATTTGTTATCGATGGGTAGCTACTGCGCTATATAAATTTATTTGGAATTTTATTTAGGAGATTTTACTCTTTAACAATGAGTTGTTAAATATTTATGAATATATTTTGTATTCTTTTTTGGGTAGAAATTAATATGCAAGATGTAGCCTTTCGTTTTTTGTCCTTTAATAATTTATTTTTCTCCCTTTTAGAATAAAATCCCTTCAGTTTAAAATGCTTATATATCTTCCTAGATTTTCCAATTCATTCCACCTTTAAAAAATGAAAATTGCCACCACTATCTACTTAGTGAAAATTGCGCTCTGCGTTTTTTATGACTTTGCCGGTTGACAAGCTGGTGAAATATATTCGCCAATGAAAATGGACTTCAGACATTAAACCGGCACAAATCAAGTTGGTTGGCTGTTGGGTTTCGCTTCGCCTTATGTGTGGGCTTGCAATCTGTGAGGCCGAAAGTCATCAGCCATTTGGATGTGGCTATGCAAATGTATTCGACTCTTGGCCCAATGCAAGCCACCAAGTGCAGTCAGACAAATCCCCTTAGGGGCATGTCAAGCCAATTAGAAGTGCTAAAAATGAGTAGTGAGGGTGGCTAAAAGCGCACGCGCCCGAAATCACTAAGGGTGGGGCAGGGCCCGGCGTCCTTCAGGTAAAACCAGTGGCCAATTCACCTCTTTCGCCTTCTCCTTGGGGCAATTATAACTTTTGTTTCGCGGAGGCGCTAGAAATATAATGTAGACTTTTGTGTACTTTGCTGCTGCGCAATTTCCACAATTGCCTTGGCAATGCAATTTAAGTTTTAATGCGCAAGCTCCTCTGCGTTTGTATCTGGCAGATACTACTTAGGGGACACTGAAAAAAAGTGGATTAAAAATGGGAACAAAAATTTATCTTATTTGAGCCTAATGAAAAGGTATTAATGAGGCAGAAAATATGTTTTTACTGCTTAAATCTGAACCAGAGGCATTCCACTTTTTCATTTCATTAAGCATTTCATTTAGTTTACATTCATAGACCCCTTATCTGGCACCTTTTCCTTTTCTTTCATGAACTTTATTATTATTTTAATTGGCTAATTTGTGAACTAGATTTCGCTGTCGAGTGCACTACTTTTTGTTCTCTGTGCATCAACTGAAATGCTGACTTTCGCGCTCTAAGTGCTGTGCAATTTCAGTTTCAATTTTTGCCAATTTTACCGTGACCTTTTTTTTTCTCTCTCTTTCTGCCCGGCCAATTGTTGTTAGTGCCTGGTATTGGCGCATAAACGCCGTCCCATTAGCCAAGTGAAAAGCAAATAGAAATTGGTGCTAAATTATGCCGGAACTAAGCCGGGCCATATACGATTTCCTTAGTCATGCGAGCGGGGCTTTTACTTCTTCGATTTCGGGTTTCGGTTTCGGTTTGCTCGGCTTCGATTTTCGATACTTGCGTCAGCCGGCGAGTCGATTGTGTAACAAAGATCAAAGTTAATACAATGCCTGGTGTTTGTTTTTGGTTTTGGTTTTTTCGGTTATCTTCAATCGCCAAAAACTGGACACAAGGTGAACGCACCTTTTTCGAAAGGTTTTGATCTGATTGGTCATTAACCCATTAGGTGTTTGAAACACGTGCTCGATTTTGGCTGAAATTATTCAAGGAGGTAAAGAGCAATCAAAGATAGGAACAATTCTTGGGGGCAGAACCATTACTTTTCATTTACAGTTTAGTTTAGGTAACAAGCTATGTATTCTTAGGCGACAACTACTTTCCCTTACTAATAACTGAAATTTTCTAGTAGCTTCTAATTTATTTTTATGAGTTTATCAATATTGGTAAACGGAAACCATTTGCCTGAAAGTGTGATGACTTTGCTGAAAGCTTAAACCCGTTAAACTATATTTTTTCTACATTATATTTAATAGGAAAAGGCCTAAGGCCGAGTTAAAAGTGTTAATGGACATTCCTGTCCGTCAGATTTGGCCATTATCCTTTCCTTTTGGCCGCTGACAGAGCGCTTTTCGCACTTTCGTCCACTCAACAATGAGATAAAAAGGAGGCTGGCAATTAAAGCATAAATCCCCTGCAGACCGCGTCACAATAATGTCTGAGCCTTACCCCTATCTGGGTAGGCTTATCTTCGGTCTCGGATCCGTCAGAGCCTGACAATCTGAAAGTTTGCTAATGAAAATATTAAATTTAATGAAATGAATATTTCTGCGGCAGCGGCACGTGAAGCCAAAGCCTCCATAGAAATACCGGGGCCCGAAAAGAAATGCCAGCGAAAGTGTTGGCCGTTAATTTTTCCCCAACGCATTTGGCCGACTGACTGGCGGCCAACTGGCCAGAGCGTCAATCAAATCTTGTCGCAGCTGTCTGCGAATGGCGAGTTCATATTCATTCACTCACTCACTCGATGGCTGGCCGGCTGGCTGGCTGTCTGGCTCGGCGCACTTTCGAAAGCAATTTAGTATTTGTTAATGAAACTCAAATAATGCTCCAAATAAGCAAATGGCAATCAAAAGTTATTATGTGCATATAAAGAGTGACTCTTAACAACTGTCTCTGCCATCTGTGCAGGGGCTGCGGCTGTGGCTGCACTTTCGAGCCGCCTTTGATTGTGCACTCCGCTGAATAGTTCCATAACTTTAAATAGTTGGACCTTTACACACAGAGAAAATAATAACAGTTAGCGGTTATTTCGACTTGATTTGAAAGGGTCTGTGGCATACAAGGATTAGGAAATGGTATTTGTGACAATCAATTACAATTAATTCCATTAAAGTTAGAGAAAAAACAATCATATGAAATGCTAAATAAAAAGTAATCTTCAATGCAATCCCCAATGCAATAGTTATCTATATAAATAGTTTTTAAAGAGAACTTAAATTCTATATTGCTTAAACTTAACATTGTTTTAAAAAGAGTTTATATAAACTTGAGAAATAAAATAAGTATTTGGGATATCTTGATAAATTTAATATGTTGTTCATGTCAAAAACTGGCAATAAGGTTCTTGATACATTTTAGCTTGTTATTTAAAATAAATAAACAATAAATATATACAAAAATAATAAATATATAAATTAATAATAAAAATATAAATAAATAATAAAAATATAAATAAATAAATATATAAATAAATAATAAATATATAAATAAATAATAAATATATAAA